>CM062840.1:12789595-12964595 GCA_031772345.1 Himalopsyche anomala
CTTTAAATAATCAAAGAAGCGAACCATGTCAATATTCCGAAAATCACGCAACTGATTTAAATTCTCCCGCGCATTATGAGAACCTAGAGCGCATGTGCATAGTAAGCTTATTCATATTACGTGCTGGAAGACAACTGCGCCGATTCCTATTGTTTTAAATCAGTGTTTTCGTTTCAATCGTCAATATTGGCTGCGATTTAATTTTGAATCGAAACATATATACATTTTATCTCTGATACATAAAATTAGTAATCGCGGTGTATTTTTTTTGTGTTTTTGTATGTTTAGTGCATTGTTTCATTGTTGTCAACGAAAATAAATGCATACAAATTGTGAATTTAGTTGATATAAAGACTATCTTAACGTGCAAGCAATTTGTGTACAGTTCGTATAAATATTTTTCCATCCATCAATTAAAATGGCAAAGAGGACAGATGATGAAATGGAGATTATTCTAGATTCCGATTATGAGATGGATAGTGATAATGACGAAGAACCTACAGAGGTTGTAAATATTCGCGATCTGATTGACGATTATTCCAATAAATATTCCAATTACATGTTATTCGTCAACTCATCGAAAAATATGGTAATTATGAATCGCCCAGTTCTGCATACCATCATGCTGAGGATAATCTTCATAGACATCTTAAGATGGAAATAAAACATATGCCGCGAGTCATACCACCAACAGAAAATAATAAAAAGCCGTACCGCAGGTGTAGATTTTGCTCCAAAAATAATATTCGAAAAATGACTAATGCTATGTGTTACGAATGTGACGTTCCTTTGTGTGCCTTGGAATGTTTTTATAATTACCATAAGAAACCCTGTTAACAATATGTAGTATGTTGTGTTTAAAGAACTCTAGTGACAAACCCAGTTATGAAAACCGTAAATCTTAATCGTATATTTGTGTAATATAATCTTAAGTGCTCATTGTAGTGTGTAAAAACTCATAGGATCAGTTGTCGGCGCACACTCATTGTCGGTTGAGATGACGTAAGCATCGAGTGAGGTATGGCTGCAGTTGTTTTGGTTCTTTTTTTCTTGTATGGAGGCATTATATTCGTCATTATTATTGTTTAGATAAAGAAATACTTGATTGTCGGATTGATTTGTTATCTTTGAACAGTTTAGGTTACAGCTACAGCATTGAATATTTTTAAAGTGATACTATATCCAATTAAAATGAGATTTATAAATCGCGAAAAATCTGCCCGTCCGCAGGTATTGAAAGTTATGTCGTCTAAAAAGGGTTAACAACAAAACAACAGATTAAGGGTTATATTTTCAATAGTTGCAAAATAAAACAGGTTTTTTTCACTATCTTTTGATATTTGCTTCTTTTAAGTTAAATTTGAGCTGAAAAAATATTATATTATCTTCCATTTTACGCACAGGGCGTACATTAAAAAAAACGTGTTTTTCACTTGGTTCTTTAAGGGTCAGCAACATATCGGAAGTATTTTTTTTAGCACCGTAGGGTAAGTGTTGAGCAGGTTTGATTTAGACTTGTCTTGGACTTTGGTACTCATGAAAAAACTTCAATCTCTAATTTTTCAATTAAAAAAATGGACTTTGGTTTCTATATTGTGAACTCAAAATATTCCCCTGCTTACACATAACTAATTGACATCAAAATCTCAAAACTCGTTTATAGTGGACTTAGGTGCGTATGCTATTGCTCGACTCGGATATAAATAAGCATTAAATTTCGGTTCTTTTCTGACGTTTTTCTCGTCATTCGTTGATCGCACTTCAAATGTGATTACGTGACAACAGGTGATGTGTTACCTCGATTTACTTGTAAAGATTACGTCATTGTATCGATGACGTAGTCGCTCAACTATCTTTCATTCCGACTACCTGCAATACGACAATATTGCAGTTCTTTGAATTACTTTCGAAAATGCCATCTCAGTGTTGTACCACGTACAAACATGTCATATTATCAGAAATGACTAGAACACAATTTTTAAAATGTTTCACCGGCATTGCTTTTAGGATCGGTAAATAAATAATGTGAAAATATTTCCTACATCAGAGGTCGGCAAACCTCGGCTCTCGAAGTAAACACACTCACTTCGGTAATATTGAATGTAAAAATAAAACTAGCATGTATGCTATTGTGAGGCGCGTCTTTCAATTATGAATCATGTACTGAGTATATTAAAGAAAACAAATATACTACGAATCATGCCGCAAATCTAAATCAAGTATAAAATAACATTATTTGATTACTTTTTTATTCCACAGGTTGTGTAACAAATTGTGTCAGGGGTTACGCCGCTTTGAGAAGTATCTTTAGACAAACTATCGTAGAGTTAATTTACGGTTAATCCAAATATTGGCTAGTTTCGGCGCTACGTGCAAACGGAGCAGATAAATCTGAAGAGGCGAGCAAATTCAATAAACGCTGCAAACTTTCATACAAAATTTGTATGGAAGTTTGCAGCGCTTAACAAATTGCTCAGAGCAGGGTTTTCCGACCATTTTTTGACTCGCTGACCACTTGATAGTACATTACCCTAAATTGTACCACCATATATTTTTTTCAAATCATCATTTTGTATATCATCATTGATTCCCATGTCCGTCATTACTGATATTTTTTTGCGTACCATCAACCGCGTACCACGGATTGGGAAATCCTGACTTAGAGCATCAGAGCACGTTTAGTGGCCCTTGAGTAAGAGCCCAAGGGAATTTTATAAATAGGACGGAAAAATACAACCTTGCTCGGGGCGGCCAAATGTCTAGCGCCGACGCTGATCGATTCTAATTCTTAATTTATATATTATAAAATAGAGGTTGGGTTTGTTTTCCTATCTACTGGATGCAGGGAGGGGGCTAGATACAAACAATAAATGTACTTATTACTTCACACAAAATTTGGAATTACAAAAGTTATCAAACCTGATTTTATATAAAAAATGAACTTCCACAAAATTACCGCCGAATACATTGAAAATATTGTTTTAAATTTTCATATTTTGTTTAATTCGTGAAACCTCCACTTACATATAATTAATGTGATTACTGGTAACATGTTTATTAATCAATTCAATTAAATCCACTGTTTTTTCCCATACGGCTGGAGAGTTTTGGAAAATAGATAGGTCCGATTATGTTCGGGTTATTTTTTCCAACCAACATGCAACGATTGTTGTTGGATTGCTCCACATTGGAAGCGGACATTGACAACAGCGATTCACATAATCGATTTAAATTGTCGAGACGGGACACGCAATAACTTTTAAATGGCTTCAAATAATGGACGTGGCTTAGTATTCAATTTATTAACCTTCCGATATACCTTATATATATTCCAAAGTCATGCAATTAATATCCGTAAAATATATTTCATCGAAATTAATTTCTCCCTAAAACAACTACCAAATATGTTAAGCTCACGCAAGTTTATCCTGCGATATGAAATATGCTTTTATCAATGCCCACAAGGGGACAACATAAAATTAATACATAATTCAATCATTATACAACAACAATGTGTGTGACGATTCTGAACCAATTGGTGTCGAGTGGCCACGACCGGCCAGGCTTAGGGATTGCAATACCGGAATGTCATATTAACTCTCGCGGCTCGGAGACTATAAAAATACTTCTCATCCGATGGGGGTCGTTTAGGGACCCCAGTGGTTTCCTCATTATTGGCCTTATTCTTATGAATTTCAAAATAAAATAGTCTAAGTTCTTTAAATTATCTCTCTGCATCATTCCTCATACATTTTTTTTTTTTATAAAAATCCGTGTTTTTTTAATAAATAGTCATATTTTAAGTTGCGCGAAAAAAGACGTCATCCCAGCACAAATATGAAGTTGCAACTGAGTTGCAACTGTTGCAAAGTTGAGTTGCAAAAGTTGCAACTGACGCGTTTAGTCCAGCTATCTTACGAACGATCGCTGATAAGCGGGCGCTTATCTCGTTATCGCGTATTTATATAAACTACAAAAGGTCCAAAAAATTATGATATAAGAATACCTTAATTATAAAAATTGTGTCACCCATATTAAAATAGATATTTAAGAAAATGTGGGTATTGGGGTCGGATTTCTTGAGCTTAGAACCGGAAAAGTTAAAGACCGTTATTGCAAAATTGCTCAGACAATGCAAACTAATACAACTTGTTGGGATGCATTCAACATCCGGCGGGTAAATCAAAATCGGTGTTAAGATATTTCATTGCCAGTACGCCAAAGTTGAAAGATGATGCAAGATAAATTCGATGGGTTACTCGAGATCAACTCAAGCAGAATTGACAACACAAACACCCATGTATTGAAATAATTTAAATTTGTCATCGACCTTACCGGGAACTGAACTAGACCACATCGAGTGTTTTTCATAAATAACTTTCATAAAATAGTAATATGTACATCACACCGTAGCCTGTCAATATTAATACAACCTTTAGAAGATATAAAATATTTTAATATATACCGATATTTTTGTATTTTCGATACCGGTATTCCGGTATTGAAAAAATACTGAAATTCCGGTTTCGGTAATACCGGTATTGCAATCCCTAACCAGTCCTACCCGTGTCTCATCGCAGTTTCATTCATAACATCACACTTCCGTTGAAGATTTGAAGCGACGTGGTCATATCATGGCCCTGATTAATAGACAATACGCGACATAGCTCTGCTACTTACTATCAATAGGTAAATTATACAGAAGTTTCTCAACCTTTTTGTGAAACGGGCTGGATCAGAATGATTGGCGGACCTGGTGAAAAATAGTCTTGTGATGTGCCTTAATTTAACGATAGGCAGAATTGACATTTTCGCCGAATTGATATGTGATTTTAAACGAAGGTGACGTAGGCATGAAAACTTTAATTTGTAGAAAAAAATTATATCAACTATGTTGAAATATATAATCAAACATTTTCTCAGCTACACACTTTTTTATTTCTATGTAGTTATAAAGATTAAAAAATATATAAAAACACATTAAAATACCTGTATATTTAGTCCGGCGTATCGAGATACGTCTGTATATTGTTATTTGTTTATATCTTTCATTCAATCAATTGCGTCATTTACGATTCAGTTCACATCGAAATGGATTTAAACGGATTACTGCGTAATCCACAATACTGGCTATAAATGCATATGCATTTAATAACAAAGTATACATTGACAGATTTAACTGTGTGTGTGCTTCTTTCCAGGCAACAAAATCACTGGGATTATTTTATTACGATACCATGAATAATTGTAATCGATGTGGTCGTAAGAGTATTAGCGAATATTGATTGCTCGTACCGTACCTAATTGTATTGTTTATACACAAAGTAAATAAGTTTTATTATAGAAACTTCTTAGCTTTACACGTGGTGGTAATATATTATTAACGACGCAAATTATTGGTTGTTGGCCTACCCTTATCGTAAAACAGTCGGTAATGTCGCCAATGTTAATCCACGGTTTGTACATGAATTTAACAATTATTACTTACTGCCGGTTTACTGAAAATATATTAAAACAAAAAAAAAAGATAATGTTTTCTGTATTTCTCCATTTGACATCGTTGTATTACTGAAAACCTTCCATGACGTAAAGGTAATGCAATAAAAGACAGGTGAGCTTTTTTATGACGTTGCTTAATACACTATAAAACTACATCCATGTTTAATGCTATAACCAACCAGAGTTTAATTTAATGTTGATGACTCATGGTTTCTTAAAAATGTATATTTTTTACATTTAACAATAATCTTTGTTGTTTCTCGAGATTGGCTTCGAAGAACGACCAATTAAGTACTAAAATGTAATGTTAAACATTTTTTTTAATTCATGCTATTAAAGTCAATAGACCGAAAAGTTTAGAAATCGAATTGCAAGATTTTACATCGACAGTTTTATTATATACATAAATATTATTTTCAACAGTACCTTCTCCGGGTTTTCTATTCTAGTCATTCAATAATAGAAGTATTTATGCAGAAAAATATTTTATTTTTGCCTGCGATGTTG
Source organism: Himalopsyche anomala (assembly GCA_031772345.1). Taxonomy (NCBI): domain Eukaryota; kingdom Metazoa; phylum Arthropoda; class Insecta; order Trichoptera; family Rhyacophilidae; genus Himalopsyche; species Himalopsyche anomala. The sequence goes on from CM062840.1 coordinate 12,795,602, forward strand.
TCACCTGCTGTAATTATTTCGATATATATTTTTAAAGTTTCCATGTGATATCTGAGTCGAGGATATATTTTTCAAAAGCACATTATTCGTTAAGCTTTTAAGTAATTCATTTTCATTGTCAATAAAACTTTTTAAATAATAAATTGTATGTAATATGCAAGACACCCCAAAAACCTTGCTATTTTCTGAGCTTAGTAAAGATTGTTTTGGAGAATTTGCAACACTCATTATTGTGACTTGTGACCACGTGATAGGTACTTTATACACTCGGGAAGTACTCATATTATTTTATGTGACACTCGTTTGAGGAAATAAATTTATTATTATTTTTTTAAATTAAACAAATTATTGTGTAAAAGAACTACGTTTCATTCACATATAACATGCCGGGCTGTACTTTTGAATATAAATGCCGAATGAAGGTGAATGTAATCATACTATACATATACTTTCGATGGATTCGGCGGTAACTTTGTGGAAGTTCATTTTAATATAAAATAAAAATAACTTTGATTATTCCACGTATTGTGTATCAAAATGTGACACGTGTTTCGCCTCTTTCAGAGGCATCCTCAGACAACTACTTTCGCAAAATTCGATTTTGCAAATTGCGCAAATTTTGCGAAAGTACTCTAAAAAAATCGTATATAAGGTAACATTTTAAATATACATTGTAGGCTGTAGGGCTATTTATTATCTGAACGATCAGTCTTGAACTTTAAATATTGGTAAATTTTATCACACTGAAAGTGTTAAATGTCGATATATTTCTACCAAATTACAGTGATATTCAACTGGCGGTGTCCTTAAAACGCTGGTACAATTTTTATTCTGCCATAGTATATAATATGTGCTCTGTAGTCGCCTTGGTGATGAACTAATCTATTTTATATTTGGAATTAACCGAGATTGGCTGTCAGAGGATGCTTCTTAAAGCGAAACACGTGTGGAAATTTGTATTACAACATGTGAAGTAAGTATGTTATCAAATTTAATTTTATATTAAAAATGAACTTCCACAAAGATACTGTCGAATCCATCGGAAATATGAGATAAGGACATTTGAAAATTTTAAGTATCTCTTTACACATGTGTTATGTCTGAAACGTTAAGAAATTCAAGAAGCCATAGCCTTTTCATAACTGATAATACAGTGGACAACATGGACTAATTATTTTTTGGAGATGAGAAGTTCTAAGACACATCTCTGTATTCGTGCGTTAGATATAAAACAAAATCATATATTTATTTATTTTTATCACCAAAAATTTTGTATAAACGTTTTTTAAATTTGCATAAAATAGATTAAAGGCGGTTCATCACTTATGCGACGGACGGTGTATAGACATCAGCGTGAACATATTTATAATATTCAAGGCAAGTTTGCCATTAATGGGTTGATTGAAATGATAACGAAGATACTCTATAGAAATAACCGTTTTTAAAAATCAATTTAAAATAGTAATGATTCCGACAGCCCATCAACAATATTATTCAATCTTAGTGTAACAACAAATATAACTATGTTTCTATGAAGAGTTATTTATGTTATTTAAAACAATGTTGTATAGTGTTGAGAGTGTTTTCGCGTGTTATTATGTGTTTTGTGTGGTATAATATTGAATATAAAGTGACTGTCAGTGTTGTCAAAAATCTACCCTAGATACATTTTTTTGTTTTTTATTTTCATTATTTCTCGCGGCCTTATTTGTCTGTTGTCGAGACCGATCGATGTATTGATTATGGTATTTATTTATTCAATGCTTGGTAGTGTTGTGAATTTTGTATAGTATACAACTTTGAAAATAGTTCGTTTTAAAACAATACTAGTGAAATTATACGTATATATTCTTAGTGTTGACCGATAGATGTTCTACATTAGGAAGCTAAATATCAAATCAACCTTTAAACCAGAGTTTCTCAACCGGGGTCTACAGCATGCTCTAAGGAGGCCACAGAGAAAATATTATTTTAGAGGAGCCACAGCCCAGTTTTCTTTTTTAAAGAGAGTAGTACGGATAGAAGGAGACGGCTAGGACAAGACTATTGGTTAACTAATCACTCTCGCTACGCCCAGTTATTGGAAGGATCGAAAGGGTGAGAGGGAATTTTTAGACATCACAAACACCCATGCCTTCGAACAGAAATCGGTAAAAAAATTGCTGTTCGTACTGAGACTATAACCCAGTGGTTCTTAACCGGTGCAACGCGGTGCATCAGTGCACCGCGAGCTTATTGCAAGTGCACCGCGAAAAAATTGGTAAAAACAAAAAAATCCACAAATTAGTGAAAACCGAAAAAGTCGAAAAAAAAATATGTCCACATATTTTTTCGACCTCCTAATTCTGGTGAACGGCCACTTTTTCCCAAGATCAAAAGTAAACCTTGACTTCGAAAAGGTTAAGAACCACTGCTCTAACCCGTGAGATCCGGCACGGAAACCATCAACACTAACCCCTGCGCCATAGACCCAACTAAATACTTTATTGAAACTATACTTAGTGAAATTACAACTATGTTTTTGTACAGGACTCGAAATGAAATATGTCACCTTTTTTTATCTAAATTGCCTATCGATGTTTTATTAAATATTGCGTGTGACGAACCTTGTTGAGGAAATTGCAACAATCATCATTATGCTGAAGGAAAACAAAACAAAAAATATTTTCCGAAATTGACAAGGGTGTTTTAATTATAAGTAAATAGATCGCAAATTCTGTATGGGCTTAGGTTTCACTTCATTTTTGCATATTGCCGATAACGCAAAAAGTAGAGCAAGTAATATCAACGATAAAGCGAATATCTGCAATTTTATATTTGAATTGGAAACGCAAATATACGCGCACGCGTGCTTGCAATCTTATCTGACGAAATATCTGAAGCGAGAGAGGTGCATATTATTTCATGGTGATAATTGAATATACACGCTTCATTTGATTTCCAAAAAGCAAATAAATATATGCTCGTCTCGACATTATAATCTTTTGAAAGAAAATGCATATTTGTTTTTCGGTAATATGATAATAACAAGCGTGTATCCTCAATAATCGTAGAATAGTGAAAACGTGAAATATTTAGCAATTATTTAACACTTTTTTTGTTGTTCTCACAGTAATATTTGTTTATTATTAAAATTAAAGAAATCCTGCTTGTATAGACACGTATTGAATGAAGAATGCATCTGATTTTATGCATTATGAACTGATAATAAATTCTAAATAATAAACATCAATTATTATGTTCTACTCAATCGATGCGTCATCAATTTCTAGTTAATATTTTAGAATGACGACATAATATGTGTTTCTAGAAAAATCTAAATCATATATTTTTTAAATACAATAAGTATTCCAGATATTATATATTTGAATACATTTTTTTATGAGAGTTTTCCAATAAATTGATCCTTTTGTATTATGTTACTTGGTCTTTTCGCAATAAATCTCCTTTTTTATTACTAAATCTCATTATTAGGATCAGGTTCTTGCTGGATTTAGGTGTATGATACTTTATTACGATATGCCATTGATTCCCCAAGTATAAATGGAGATGTTCTTTATACTATTCCTCTTGGCCAGTGTTTCTTAACATGCGCTTGGCTCATTCAAAAAAAAAAACTTCGCTTCACAAGTACTATTAGTATGAATGAAAAAATCATCCGGCCCGTTTCTCAAAATGTTTTGTGATGGTGACCGCTGCTCTAGAGATATTTCTAGACCTTTATATTTTTCATTACGTACATGTGTGTTTAACTTTTCCGGTTCTAAGCTCAAGAAATGCGACCCCAGTACCCACATTTTCTTAAATATATATTTTAATATGGGTGATACAATGTTTATAATTAAGGTATTCTTATATCATAAATTTTTTGGACCTTTTGTAGTTTATATAAATACGCGATAACGAGATTAACGCCCGCGATAAGCAATCGTTCGTAAGATAGCTGGGCTAAACGCGTCAGTTGCAAATTAATATGTGTGCTAGGATGACGTCTTTTTTACTCGCAACTTAAAATATGATTATTTATTAAAAAACCACGGATTTTTATAAAAAAAAAATGTATGAGGAATGATGCAGAGAGATATTAAAAGCCCTTAGACTATTTTTTTTAATTCATAAGAATAAGGTCAATAATGAGGAAACCACTGAGGTCCCTAAACGACCCCCATCGGCAGAGAAGTATTTTTCTAGTCTCCGAGCCGCGAGAGTTAAGTAAGTACGTTTTGAACTTGCTTCACTTGACCAAGTTGGCCTAGCTACACCCAGTATTCTTAATTATTCATTAAAATAAGTTCATAAATAAACAGCGTTTCTCAACCTGTTTGGAGTAAGGTATCTGAATGGTAAAGCACGATACCTTCTCGAGTCAACCACACAGTTTTCGATCCATAGGCATGCGTTTTCCAACATAATTAATTACCAATTAGTTTGGTACTGGTAAAATATCACCACCCCGATTAAATTCTAGGCCCACCACAAACAAACGACTGCTTCGCTTTCCTTGTAGTTACGGTTCTTTTGACCGCGCTTATTATATCATTTTTTCCTGAATCGAAATGTGACGATTTTTTTTGTAGTACGAGTTTTATTCTAGTATATGCCTTCTGTTGAGATACTTCCATTAGGAGGCCATATGCTCCACATTGGGAGCGGACATGGTGAAAGAAGAAAGAATATGCCGGTGTAAAATTTATAAATTATTTATGAGTGTATGTACTTTTAAAATTTGTATATTTTCTATTATCACTTTTAGGGTGTTCACTGCTTAGTGGAAAAGCATTATATTAAAAAAACACAAAATCCCTTTGTACTAATTTAAAATTTCGACTGAAGGTGCTTGGTGGAATTTCAATATTAAATTTGAATCGTTCAAATTATGTACACTCCCACAGATTTTGTCACTAACGACCCGGGTCTCGCCTTTCGGCATCTTCAGGCGTTCAAGTGCACGGATGAACTTGAACTGAACCCGGGTCGTTAGTGACAAAATCTGTGGGAGTGTACATAATTTGAACGATTCAATCCCTTTGGGCTTTTATTATTCATTGCTTTTGGTTTCATTCATGACGAGCATTATCATGTGTAGCACAGTCATGTCAAACACGCGGCCCGCAACGATATATTCTGGATACGAAATAAAAATAACCAACTGATGCGATAATAGTTTTCGTTTGAAAATAGATTTTGTTTTCGTTTAACCACTTGCATACCAAGCACCGATGTCCGGAACATATGCAAACGAACACGGGATGCCCAAGACATTTAAAAAAATCAAATACTGGTATTCTAATAGAATATAAGCAATATGTTGATGAATATGTGTAGTGCTATCTATACTGTGTCAATATAGGTTTTTAAAATATCGAATTCGAGTGTATATAAGGCAAAATTATTTTTCTCAAAAACACGCATTATCTCTTGGACATATTAATGATTTATTTGCGCGGTATTCAAGCGGTTAATTTCACAACGTTGTATTTGTTTGAGAAGCGCTAGTTTTCTACCATGTCACTTGTAACCCGTTGCCTTCAAATAGTTCTCTTATCAGTATCAATATTATCACACAACCAAATAGGTAGATATAATGTACTCACACTTACCTACTGATAAACTTCTTGGTATTAGTTTTTGTGATAAGCGCGGGAAAATAACTTTGCTTATCTGACGTAAACAATCTGCATCTGGCCCTTATTTTAGTTGATCTACATTTTGTTTTCTTATTTATTCTCATGTTTATTTTTGTCATGGATGAACTGCTTGCGTATTGTTTGATAATATGCCACTTTGACCCTTTGATATTTGTAGCTCGAAATGAGGTTGATAATTTATTCGATTTAACTGTGTCGTTGTAAATAAATAATCACGTACAGCAAGGGTTACCAACCTTTTTGGACCCCTAGAGCGCAATCTAAAATATTGGTAGGGCGGCGAGCACCACATTTTTTTAAAAATCGCAAAACCCAGGAATTTACCAATTTCTCCAAAATATCACCATGACTCGTTTTTTTTTTTAGCTCACCGATGAATTAGAAATCCTCAATTCCCTATACTTTTTCCCTAAAATATCTCCGAAACCCTTTTTTTAGGAATTTTACGATTTGATAAATTAGTTGGCGGGCGCCATGGCGCCCGCGGGCACGGGGTTGGTAACCCCTGACGTACAGTAAAAGCCAATTGCTTTTTTTATAATATTTTATAGCACTGACGACGCAAATTTACTTTACTTAAATAGTGTTTTTTTTATATTATTTGATTTAAGTTATGTTAGGTTAGGTTAAAACCGTATTTTATTTTTATAAAATAAAAAATCAAAGCTTTACTTGCATTCTACCAATAAATCATCACACTTGATGAAGACTCGTGAAAACCGTATACTGAGCATTGAGAAAAGATTATTGCGTCGGACATTAGGGGTGAAGTGGTTTTAAAATAGACTAGGCAGCACGCTGTTATTTCAGAGCTCTTGGTGAGACATTGGCATTTGTCGCAGATGCCTCCAGATAGCCTCAACATTGTTTGTTTCACTTCCCAACTGAAAGGATTTGGCGTCCTGTACGGTTGTTGGGTAATATCCTCAAGATGTACACAGCGAAAAAGAAGAATGCTGAAATGTCAAGGAAGAAAGCTAATCGATTGCGGGTAGTAGAGAATTCTTGAGTCGCTGACCATATGCTCCATATAGACAGCGAGTATGGTCTAAGAAAAAATAGAAAATGCTAGAGTGCGAATTGTATTATATTAAAACATTGGTATAGAATTTGTTTGGGGCATACGGCCACCTATGGAATCTCCAGGATTCCACATCAACTACTCATTGTGTTGCTTCTTGCAACCATTTTTATAATCCAGTTTTACGGATTAGAAGGCAAGCGGAGGAGGGTTAAGCGTTGAAATGTTTGCTTATCAATGATCTATTTTTGTTTGTGTCTGGTATTGTGTTTATCTAATTTTTATTTTCTTTTCCTCTTTCCAGATGTACTCTCCGATTTCCCTCGACCAACATTCGTCTAGTGTTCCAGTCTCTGGTAGATGGATCAGGAGTCGGTATAGGAGGTAGCGGCGGAGGCAACGAGGCCCGAGCACTGCCACCCCTGCGAATCAACATACCACAAGAAGAAGCAGACTCAGCGCAGAGTCCGTTCCCTTCACCTACTAGTAAGAGACAATCTCACTTTTTTTTTCAAATTATGTGTGGCGACTACTGATAATAGTATTTTTTTATTAGACTTCCTCGGAAACTTATTGCCAGCTTATTCTAACTAAGTATAACTAAAATAATGGATGATCGACCTTTCACGTTTAAATATGAAAGCTTTTATAATAGGGCTAATCGTTGGTTGTCATTTGAATAGAAACCAATCTAAGTATTGAAAAATAACACATAATTTCACTACAATGCCAATAATACTCAGTGTTGTATCCAACACCACCCACTTTAATTTGAAATCTGCAACATAATGGCCTTACACAAATGTGAAATGTTTTGTAGGAAATTAAAGTAATGACTTCCAAAATATCGCTGCCTTAGTAAAAGAGTACATATGTTACACCAGTGTTTCCCAAACGTTCGACATATGTGTACCCCTTTTATAATTTTCGTAACACCAAGTACCCCTCCCCCTCGTCAAAAACAATCAATGTTTGTAATCGAAAAAAGTAAGCTGTATGTTGCACGTTGCAACATGCAGCTTGCCTGCGCGTACCCCAAGGGGTACACATAGCACAATTTGGGAAACACCGTGTTACACTATTAAACAAAAGAGTGAATTGAGTAAATTTATTACTGACTTTTCTAAGGTTATGGATGTGTGGGAATTTTAAATTTTGGTCAGTTCAATTTTGATTATTGCTACGCATATTATAATGCTTCTTACCTTTGTCGGTCCTCCCTTTTTGATTTTGTTCACCAGTGAATATTTTACTTCTAAGATGAATGACATAGATTGAGTCTTAAACTGCTATCATATGTTAAAAGGCAGTAACAAGGAACAGGGTATACTGAGAAATGTGATTCCAGCCATATGGCGGTATTATATAATTTATGTTAATATAAGTTAGAACTCTATAGAAATATAAATTATGCTATGCCATGTATGTTTTCAAACGTAAATCAATATTTTTATAGAAACTAGAGGAATACAACTGAAAGATTATCATTACTCTCTAACATAGATTGTTTTTAATTGAAATGCCATTATGTCTTCCAGGAACGATAAGTGCAGCGAACAGCTGTCCGACAAGTCCGCGAGGCGGCGGACACCGGAGAGGTGTCCACCCCGACCTTGGACTTGCAGCCTCTTATGCCGCCCTAACCAGAGACCGGGATAGCTATGTCAGGCCTACTTCTAATGGAACTGCGGTAATAATTTATTAAAGTCAATTAATTAAAAACCATGCCAATGCTATTGCATTTGTGGTGCTGAACCAGTTTGATACATAAATGTTACGTCATAAGTCCCATTCGTCGCTTCTTCACACAATTGTGTCGACAATCAACTGAATATGTGATGATGTATGTTTAGTTATTTATTAAATTAAAATTTTGCCCATTGAACACAAACAGTGTCCAATAATTGCCAGGCCTGTCAAATGTTACAATCGTTGTTAAAAATGGTTTCTTTCCATTTAATATAAAAATCACCTATAAACCATTTAACATATACTATATAGTACGATACAATATATTGATTTAATTGGCATTTCCTTGGTAGAACTCAATTGTAATAAAGTGAATAAATAATAAAATATTTTAGTTCTATAAATATTATTTTATACATAGTTGATAGCAATTTCGGCGTATGCCTTCATCAGAACTACATTAACTCAGCTATATGTATATACTGACATAGAAGAGATACACAATATATCCTGCCATCCACTCTAACATCCTGGTGTAACATAGCTATTTCAGCATATGCCTTCATCAGAACTATCAACTATGTATATAATAATATTCGTAGAATTAAAATACTTTGTTATTTTTTTTACCTTATATCAATACCATACTTAAAAACCTAAAATACATATGTATGATCTATGTTGAACGAAATGTTTTTTTTCAAATTAATTCATGACTCAGTATGTAAATAAATTTACTCTTCAAAGGAGAATCTGTCACTAATTTTATGCTAACTGATTTTTTCTCTTTCCAGGCTCCTTCGTCGGGCGGTGATTCTGGAGTGGGCAGCACGGGAAGCCGCGATGAAGCAAAGCCCCCGTATAGCTACGCTCAGCTTATCGTGCAAGCGATTGCCTCTGCCCCCGACAAGCAGCTCACCCTAAGCGGCATCTATTCGTACATCACCAAAAATTATCCTTACTATAGAACTGCCGACAAGGGCTGGCAGAATTCTATCCGACATAACCTTAGTCTCAATAGGTAACATCTGTTGATAATAATAAAATTTTATATACTCTTAAAAAAAATATTCATTTATACGAAGACACTGGTCTTGTGACATGTACATAAAGAATGTAATTGTTTTATCAAAAACATACATACTCATGTACGAAATCGTCTGTCAAATTATTAAAAATTAAATCAAAATCAAATAAAGATATGACATAATGAATCATTTCAAATCTTCTGAGAGTGAATCACGTAATCGCCAAGCTCTTACAATAAGTGTCCCAATAGGAAGCTTCTCTAAGAAGCAAAACGTGTGTCACTCTAAATGTGATTTAACACAAACAAAATGGATTCCCAAAAAGTAATCAGCTACAAATCATTGATATGTCTTTTAAAATTCAGATGTAGCTGGAATGAATTTAGTTAGAATGTTTTGTTTTTCATTCAGTATAATTTAGTTTTATATTTAATTCGTTGTCAAGTGGTGAACGGCATTGGCTTCAGTAGTGGCGCTCATGGGCTGGAACCCCAGTACAGGTTTTTTTCCTATTGAATTCCTATTTAAAGGCATGATGTTTGTGATGTTTAAAGATTCCCTCCCGCCCATCCGATCCTTAAAAACGGGACGGGTCGGGACTAGTGACTACTTAATCACTAGTCCTGACCTCTAGCCATGTTCTATCCCTACTCTTTTACAAAAAGGGTGGTTAAGCAACATGCAGTTCTTATTAGAAAACTTCAGTCGGGTTAAACTTTATTAGGAGTCCATATGCTTCACATGGGAGCAGACACAGTTTAATAATATATTTCAGGACTGATAAGCACTTCATCGCTTTCACAACAAAACTGCTTATTAGAAAAAAATGCCTGAAATTAAGTTTTGTATGACTTTTTATTAACCTTTAGAGGAGTATGGACGTACACGTACGTCAGCACCATTTTCTGTAAAGGAGTACAGATGTACTTTTAACTCGACACAGTAGTGTCTGTCTGTGAGCAAATATATGCTTCAATTATGAATTACATATATTCATTGGACAAAAGCTATTAAATTAAAGTTAGGTCAGTATAGTATTCACTCCTCTAAAGGTTAAAATAAACGTTTCACATCACCTGGTAAAACTATGCAAATGGAAGACCAACAGAAAAAAGTTCTATTCTTAAAACTCTAGAATATTTGTATGTTAATAAAAACACACTATTCCTTTGTACTTCATTCCACTTTGTTAATTAGGTCAACTGATCAGTTGGCAATACTCGCAATGAGCGAAATCGGTCCTGACCTAATTAATAAAGTGGAATGAAGTACAAAGGAATATTGTGTTTTTATTAATATAATGCCTTTCCACCCTTAAAGTGATATTTGTATGTGATAAATAAATAATAACTTAGTTGCATAACAAATCGCAATAAAAATACTGAATATAATATTTTTTTCCTCTTGAACAATGGCAAATATTTTGCCGTGGAAGGAATGACTTACAACTTTCCAATTTTCAAAGCAACATCATAACACAAATAACTAATAAACTGCATCCATCAAATCAAAAATACCTGACTAACTTTTTTTTCAAGAAACACCACTGAAATTATATGACTATTACCACTTTTTAAGGTACTTTATAAAGGTGCCTCGGAGTCAAGAGGAACCTGGTAAAGGTAGTTTCTGGCGGATCGATCCGCAAAGCGAAGCCAAACTCATCGAACAAGCTTTCCGCAGACGGAGACAGCGAGGAGTACCGTGCTTTAGAGCACCCTTTGGACTCAGTTCAAGGTTTGTTTTTACAATAACTTAATTTAAAACAACACCATCTGATGTTACGATACTATGTAAGCTGTCAAAAGTCAATTGACCAATTATTACAATTTATATGAAAATGTATTATTCTATTCAATTGACTTTAACATATGTCATACAGTACTTGTATGATTGGGCAATTTCTGACTATCCTGTACCTTCAGTAGTCGAAAATAATCTAAATCGATCCTCATAAGATATAAATAACATAGTAGGTATTCATACTTTTCTTGACAATAAAGAGTATATTTTTTTTTTTTCAAATTTTACAAAAATATTTGACATTACAGCTTATTACGCCAATGCGTCAAATATTTTAAAGTTGAAAGATCATACGAGATATACTCGATGAGAATTTTTTGAAAGTCACGTGAGATTAACTCAAGGAGAATTGACTTCACAAACACCCATGTCTTATCTCAAATTAAAATTGAAAAAAATCCAATTTGATATAGACCTTACCGGGAATCGAACCCAGACCTACCTGATCGGAAGAGCAAGCTCTATCCAACTAGACCACAGCGGGCGACAAATATAAAATATACATATTATAAAATCAGTAAAGATACTCGTCCGGTGCATAATTTTCTAACGATATATTATGTACTCTAGAACGAGGGAAATCTTCTACCAACTTTATTTACTTATGGTTAGTAGAGTCAGAGGCTTAATATTTACAAAATTACACTTCACTATAAAATGTTCCATCGCTCAGTCTGTGCTATAATGACTGTCCACGGTGCTTAATTATAATTCCATATCATTTCCAGGAGTGCACCTGCGTCACCGTCCCACGTCGGCATGTCAGGGTTAGTCACACCTGAAGAGTTATCGCGAGAAGCGTCGCCCGAACCTTTCCCCCCTGACGCTCCGCAACCTTCCTCTTCATCACCGCCAAGAGTGAGACACTCTTCGCATCATGCGCCCTCACAAAGTGCGCCTGGTTCACCAGGTATTCATTTATTTCAATATTATATAACTGATAAATCAAGACAGATACGAGTGTAATAGTATAATGATAAACAATAGAAACTATAACAGTCACATCTTTACAAATGACAAAGTTCTTTTCCTCCACTGATGCTGTTAGTCAAATTTCTTTAAAAAAGCCTTAAACAACAGATGTGTGTACGTAAAGCTTATAAGCTTTTATTTCTGATCGAAAATTGAGCATATTTATTCAGAAAGTAGACACAGATCACTAACGGATATGTGTTCTCTTCTGTGTTTTGGTGAATTAAACTGTGTATTTACAGATAATCTGTTGGTCATAGGGGACTAGTTCTGATTGATATCTTTACATCAAATTCTGGGGCTGGTGGAACCGAGCTCCAATTTCCCTTTCATCTAGTGTATTTTGACTAGTTCTGGAAATCATAGTGGTTTATATACTTAATTAGATTTTTTTTTTATCAAAGAAGTCTTATTCTGACAAAAAGCTTTTAAAGTATGCATATTAGTTATGTACTGTCATCTCTTCTTGAGCATTTTTGATAGCAATTTTAAGACATCATCGTTTATAACATTTTTCAGGTCACGGAGGACTCTCATACATGAGTTCCAGCAACATAATCGGACAACAGCAGATGTCTGCCTTGGTTGACGGCCAGCGTCATCTCATGCTGCCCGGACAGCACATCACAGTTGTCACTAACGGAGCTGGAGGTGAACGAGAAGGTAGAAATCATCTCTGAACTTATACGACAAACTTTAAATCTCACGACAGTTGTTTAGAAAATTCTTAAAGTGACGAAACACTTGTCATGACTAGTGGAATAACAAAGTTGTATATTTTTTTGTTGTTGCAATTAGTTACAATATATTCTGTATCCAATTATGCCAACTATTGGAAGACTGACTATATTTGTAGCTGTAACATTTGATATCCCTACTTCGTGTGTCTTAATGACATTTGCACCTCAACTTAATCAATGATACATCGTCGAGCTGTACACATTATGGTTGATGAAACACGCCTAATAATCTTTATTGTAGTATAGAGATGCTCATTTGCTATTTGATGACAAAATGGTCTGTTTTTAAAGCTGTGACAATCGGGACAATTCCATATGCTTACGTTTGTATATTTTCTACCATATGACCTCTCTTCTCTACCATACAACAAATGACAGTGGCACTGTAGGGTAAATGGCTGCAAGGCAAGTATCACTGCCACTAGGAAGCAGCAAAATACATTCTCTTTTACCTAAACAGCGAGGCTATATCTCGCACAATACAAAAAAACGTATTCATAAAAATGATACAATTGTATGTCGAAAAAAATATTAAATTATGAAAGTTATATTTCCATGACTCATCCCTTTGATCCTCAATAGGAAGATGGGTATCAGTTGAATATTTTGTGGCTCCAGTACTTGCTCCAAAATCTTTCTAAACGTTAAAAATTGTCACTTGTAAAACTCATTGTCATCCCAAAATGTTATCTGTGTATAAAAATACCATAAATGATTGAAAAAAATATACTCATGTATGTTTTGATTCATTGTGTTATAATAAGGTGTTTCATTTTTTTAATTTACAGAAAAATACGTAGTGGGTTCAGGCGGAAGCAGTTTGGTTTCGATCCAAGAAGAGCATTCCATGTCACCGCCCACTAATGTTATCATACAAGCGCCGCATTCACCATACGGATACGGGTATAAACAATTACATATTTGTAGTGTATATTTCTCATTCTCTATTAACGTTGATGTCCATATTAGGAAGAGTGAATAGTAAAACATTCATAGGCAGTTTCAAAAGTATTTCAGTTGTTAATGCACAAAAATTTATAATGATTAGGTTTTGATATTGATTTATTATTAATCAGCGATGTGAATTGATCTGTTGTATCGAGGACTACAACTTTCAGATACTGAATATTTGTCAAATCAAACTGACAGTTTTGAGGCACAATAAAAGTATGGATTTAAATAAAAGTAATTGAATTTTTTTATAATTAAAATATCTAACAGACACATTAGTCAGCTTTTAGGTTACTCATTTCCTTCGGCCTTTATAGCGTCAAATTAACATGACTGATTAATATCGCTTTCCGCATTAAATGTTCATCTTTAATTTCAATAGAATAATTCTCAAAAATACCTACCACTTGGATTTGGATAGCTTTCCATTATATTTGGGGTAATAATTTAATGGTTATGTTTCTTTCTGCCAACCGGTCATCTTGCAGTGGAACATACGTGACAACAGACAGCGGGGTGATGAAGCGCTCTTACTCTGGCGGCGAAGACAGCTGCGGTGATGACGGCGGAGGGGGAGATCTGATCATCGAAGTCCCTCCCTCCTCGCCTCCCCACAACAACAAACGAGTCCGATACCATCGCCACGATGACAGGAACGACTACTGAAACTCGCCGCGGCGCCGCTCTACGACCGCTAAACCATAGACACGTGCGGTGGGGAACGTACTCCGATCGCATTCACTGCAGCCATTTGAAATATGTAATCTCGTATCTAGACGTTGGATTTTGAGAAATTTTACACCGACTCCCCTTCACTCAAAATATTATATCTGATAATATATAGTATATTCTTCACAATCCTGAATAGGTAAACTGCAATCGGACCTCGATCTATCAGTTATACAATTTCCTCGTAACAGTTATTCAAAAAAATGTTGATAGAAGATAGCGTAAGGGGAGATTTAAAACCACACATATACCCATACCAGGGCTGCCGAAGGCGTAATAGAGATATCCGATAGATCGAGAATCCCCTGCTTTTTTCTAAAAATAGTATTTATATATATTTCGACAATATTTTCTGTTCACTATATAGTCTGTTATATTTGGTCCCTTGACTGTTTATGATTGTTACTTCACCGATGGCTGAAAATGTGCGTTCTTTCAGCGATAGTGCGATTGATGTGAAAATGAATCTTTACTGAGTACATTATTTAAAAAAAAAATATCACCATTTTGTTCAGTTTGCCACAGATTAGGCAATGCTGCGCATCATCAACACGGTTTGTTTTTTTAATCTTAATATTTGTGCTTTTCTTCATTTAAGTTATTTGTTCTCACGCGTAAATGGTGACGCGAGCGACGGAAAGATTTTTAAATAGTGATCATTATTGTTTGTCTATGCCAAGGTTTATTTATTACTTTTAAGCGACATCTATTCTAGGTGGTGTTAATGGTTTTATTACTGATTTTTTTCTTTATCTGCTAAGAGACATTTCAAATTCATCATAATGTAAACAAAAATTTTGTCCTATCCTGATGAAAATTTTAAAAATCTTTTTTTTTTTTTTTGTCATTCTTGTACATTATAACTGAAGGTGTGAGTTTGTTGAGAGTTGAGTCATTTTTGGGTGGCTATTCTTGATTCTATAACATCGTTGCTTCACTGAAATATTAAACAATGAAATGAATCAAATCAAAAAATTAAAGAAATGTCTTCAGTTTTAACATATTACCGAATTCGGTAATCTCAATAGAAGTATTAGAAAAAGATATTTTTTATAATTTCATTATTTTAATTAAGTCAGTAGTGAAATAGTCAGCAAAGCGACTCACCCTGATTAAACATTATCGTAATGATTTTTAAAAGAATGTATGTACAAACGAAGCTTATTTTTATAACATTAACCCGTAGATATTCAGTAAAGGCTGTTGACCGCTTCCCGATTGTTTTTTTAATATGTTTAAAAAATTTACATTTAAAATCAAGGAATCAAAATAAAAAAGCTACACATTTCTTGTATCATTATATCTCGTTTATTTTGCATCCAATGGCGTACTTCTTCACTTTGATAGCTCATTTTTTAAAAACTTTGTGTCACAAAAAAGTCCCAGTGATGTTTAAATTCAGAAATAGTGTGCACCCTTACTTATATTCATTATTCACCTTACAAATAGTTGAATATATCAAACAATTTTCCAGTATTTCCTTTATGAATATTTAAGCAACTCTAGATTTTGTACAAAGCAATGAATTAGTGTATCTCTACTTAACAATATATATATAAATTGTAGCTTCGAACTGCCACGCAGCTTTTTATGAATGACGAGAAATCGATTTCTTCTTGCAACTGGTACATTTTGTTTTTAAACATATCTGCATGTGTGACAGGGAAGCGGTGAACGTCCAACACATTATACGCATATTATTTATACATACCAGACAATTTATTCTCATTGCCAAAAGTGCTCTTTCTACGGTGATTATTTATTTGATGAATATATTTCAAACGATGACAGTTTTTTTGGTAACACAGTGAGTCTATTGAATTGATTGAGAGCAAAAATCGCTAAGATTAAGATTTAAATATTAAAACATCAAATAATGGTTGTAAATTGTTATTGAATTTATAGAGAAAATGTTTTAGCATATGAGGATTTATCACTACTAAATAAATTTTACTTTGACGTACAAAATCATAAATTCTGAACACTTTTAGGTAAATTATGACTGGTCGTTTGTACATATTTGATAATCAAAAATGTTACGATACAATATTATTGTTTCATTGGTAAAATAAAAAAAAAATGAAAAAATACAGCTAATGTAATGAAAAAAAATTAATTGAAAAATATTTTTTAAATAAATTTTCATGAAAGTTTTTAAATTTAGTATTACATACACCTACCGCCTTCACAGCTGCTAAATTATTATTTTGGAATATATAAAATAGACTTTTATTAGATTTAGTTAAGAAATTTTTGCCAGCTTACAACTCGGAAGATCGCCATTTTGTACAATGCATTTGTTCATATGTAAAATATATAAATACAATTAGGAAAATTAATTGATAGCGCTGTTGCCACGCAATGATGCATCAGTTTTCTTGTGAATATTGAATTCGCAAATACATTTCATTTTTATAATAGGAGAGTACAATACGTATACCACCCTTTTATTGCTTTACTTTTATGACCTGTTGATTTTTTCCAAAACTGTTCAAATTTCACATACTTATTGTGTATTTTCAGTGTTCGCAATTGCCGACATGTAAATTTATATATTAAAGATATTAAACTAAAGTATATATGTTAACCACATTTGAGACATCTATTTACATGCATTTATTACACCCAAACATTTTTTTCAGTAATGTTTCAATAAGTTAATCTCCTAAATAACATCTTTACAGTGCTGTTTGTTGAAACAAAGAGTTGTTCAACTTATATAATTAACGCGCAGTACCTGCTTCGTCTTCCTAGATTACGAGACATTCAACTCATAAAACACCGAAAACAAGATTTAAACGTTTTGATATACAAACATTGTATACAGTAAAACCTCAACGTAACGAACAAAATATCTGGTTATTTGTGAAAACTGCTAAAAACATACTTTAAATAATGTTGAAATCCAAATGCAAAGCCTGTAAACAATGCTTTGTGCATGATAATCATGTCATACCTTGCACTCGTAATTCGAGTCGTAATGATGACCTGATCATATTGAAGGTAGCACTGACATTTTCAACGTTGTCCGCTGATTGACAGCAGCTTTACTTACGTACTTTTCTATGAATTAAAGTTTTCGTATCTATTTTTCATCATCGTTTAAAACATCCCTGACCTTGTATTGTGATGTTTATTTTCTTAGTAACAAGAACACTTTCCGAAAACCTACTTTTTGTTGAACTGACACTCCCTTATCCGTTCTAGTTCGTTATATCGAGGTTCTACATATAATATAGTAATATTGTATTTGTTATAATAGAGTAATATTGTATTTGTAATCTCTAAAGCCGTTGTTTGTGAAGTACGTATTGTAGGCCAGCAACGCATTGATAGAATCTTTTCTGTTTAAACTTTTGTTTATTAAAAGCAAGATGAGACATAATAGTATGTCACATTTACGTTTTGAATTTTCTTGCTGGATATGCATTGGATTCATTAACACATAGATTAGGATGTGAAATCTAATACCTTTCATTTGATGTTAATGTGGACACTTTCCCCACTGCTCGATTATAACAATGGCTTGTCACTCTACTGACATTGTATTTTTAAAAAGAAAATTATTAATTTAGCTGTTTTTATTAAGATCCTACTCAATTATTCATCAAAAATGTGGCATTCATAACTTTTTTAACAAAAGTTTAAGTTTTTTTTGTTAAAAAACATATTAGAATATCTGCATGTGAAAGGATAAAGTTACTACACTTTAAATTGGTTGTTTTCACGAGAGCCAAAATAAAATTTACATTTATATGAACTTAGATGTAAAATGTGATGTTTCAATGTGAAGCTGATTTGACTGGTCCTCTTACTCTTTTATGCATATGTGTATTGCAGTTATTAATATCCTATAATAACTGCAATTAAGGTTATTATTTGTTAACCCTGCCCGTTTCAAAACTGTCAAAACATTTAATGTTAACAAATTATGAATGTAATTTAGTAAACAAAGATACAAATTAAAGGTATTTTTTTAGATAACGGCCTCAAACCTGGCTTTATATCTAAAAGTCATTCTTAAGTAACGTAACAATAAAAATATTGCTTTACAAATTCAATTCAAGTTTAATTTTTCAATAAATTGGAACGAGCCGGGTTTGTAAATACTAACCTCAATTCATTTTTTATGACTTAATGCCCTTTTCTTTTCGCACACAAATATATGCCTCACTTATCATACATCATTTAAATGTCACCGACAGAATTCATAAATGAAGATAAATCAACTGTCAAAGCATACGTATATCAATGAGAGATCATACTGTGTATACCGTTTTTAACAAGAATAATTGTTGCCACTACGTAAATGCTGGTATTTTTGTGTAATATATCTTATTATTCATTGGTTCATTTTGATTAGCGATGCATTATTTAATTGTTATACACAGAATTTACACAATAGTCAAATATTAGCCTCATTGAGGGTCACTCGTAATAAAATTCGTCAATGATTAAAAAAAAAACATTTTTTTTAACACAGTGCTGTCGGCCGATATAAAATTAGAAGTGGCACTTTTTCACTATATATTATTATTTTATTTGAAATGTGTATAAATAGGGGAATAAATCTGTAAAATTGTACTTGTAGTTAGTTAGTTATTCAGTCTAATGTATACATATTCAATGAAATTTGATCATTTTAGGCTACCTATGTTTATGTAAGTTTATAGCAAGTAAGCGGTTGATGTGAAATCGTTAGGGAAAATATACTAAAAATTGACCATGCTCTGTCATACGTACCCTTAAAAATTAAAATCGTATCGAGTGAATATGATTCAGTTGATTTTTCGTAAGTTACGCACCTCCCGGTGTTAAACTAATGATAATAATATAATATATAGTATTAGCTATCAAAATTTACCAGACGTCGGTTCAACATCTGCAATAGTAGATAATAGAGATATTTTACATCCGCAGATATTCCATAAGTTGTAATGCCATCTCTGTTTATAATATATAATTCTAGAAATACTTCTTATCGATGACGCGATTTATAGGCGTAACTGAAAAAAAGAAAGAAATAATATTTATGATAAATCAATTATTGACGAACAAATAAAATATATCTCTTAAACTATTTTTGCGTCGTATTGACGCAATCGTTTGAATATATCGTATTCTTTGGATGTTGTTAATTTTTTAATTCAAGATATATTTCGTACGCAGAAATGAATTAAATACCATTTATTGTATAATATATTTAAATATACATTTATAAAAATCTCGTTCCGGCGACATTGTACGGAAATGAACAGTCTGCGAATCGAGGACAAACCTACGGTGTTCATAGACATATTTTGTGATTTTTAAAATCCTTAATTCATTTTAAATTAATGTTGTATTATTGACCGTAGACGTTATAGGATTGAGTAGATTAGACGTTGAAGATTTTTTTTATCATCGTAAATTTATACACAGCTTTCGTTTCATTCAAGTCTTTATTTAGCCCTCGGTCGCCATTCGAATAGATATCACGAATCATTAATTAACCACCATAAAATTCAATTCTAACATTGATTTTACTTTTTTTAAATAAAACTAATTTATTCAATACCTTGCGAGTTCAAAAAAAAAGCCTCCACTTTAGGAAGGTATTTTTTAAATAAACTGTTGGTAGTGTTGATTTTTTTTCAATAAAAAAATCACAATCCTTTTGTCAAAACTTTGCTGTTGCATTTTTTTATATTTCCATCATTCAGTATACGAAAAATTATTCTTAAAATCATGAATAATGTTAATTTAACATTTCAAATATCTCATATAATATTGCAAACTTCCATTTAGATGTTGACAAAAGGACGTTTTACAATAAAGTCAAATGAAAATGTAAATTTTTCCTTGTCGGTAAAAGTTTGTCAATACTTTTACACGCAGCGTCAAGTGGTACAAATGTATATCAAGTTAATACATATTGAAATATTTAATGCTTTTTTTACTATTGTATTTAAAAAAATATATTTTAAATCCACGCATTAGTATATGAAAAAGTATTTTTGTTTTTTGCGTTGTAAAATGTCTACTATTTTGTTTGGGTTAAATTATAACCATAGCTTCTGTGAAAAAGATGTAAATACTTTTCACCAATATTAAAATGCCTTGAAAAGTAACATAAAAATTCGCAATCGTCATTATAAAAACCTGCCAGCGGATAGAATATACATTAAAGTATAATATTGAACTGTTAAAAAAATAATATTGATCATTAAACTGACCTCACCGTACTCCTGCCGATGAAATTCTTAGTATAACTCATCATAAAGTATCAATGTTTAAATATTTAAATTATACTTTTTTCTTTTGTGATATTTAATCAAGAAGATGGATGATATTAGTTTGTCTATTATATTGCACAAACTATTCTGCAATCAACTATAGACACTACTCGAGTTACTACAGTACGATACTACGGTGAGCTGTACCAAATGTGTCAACGGCAGCGACATATAGTCAGTCAAATCTACATTGGATGCTTCATTGTTCTATTGTAATTATTTATAAAAATAAATGTGAAGTGTTCGAAGCCCAAAAAGTTAAATTCATTGAGGTATATAATATATATATATTTTTCGTGTAACATAATAAAAGTTAGGCATCTTAGAAATAAATGGCGTGCAATGTCTCAAAATTTACTATTATATAAAATATATTACGGTGCGAGCGATCCGCCGCGTGTGACATTTGTGTGCGAGTATCTCGAGTCGATGCGCCGGGCGAAGATTAATGTACTGAGAAGTGTTCATTGTATAATGTTTTATTCAAAATACCGACGTGAACAGAATCAACATCTGCATAGCATTTATAATCTTATCCACCCAAATCTTGAATGGAACAAATCTCCATGCATGATCGATCGGATTGCTTTTGAAATATTAACATGTTTTATATATTATTAGAAATACCTTTGAGGAAACTAGAATACAAAAACCCATGTTAAACGTTAGAAAACCGCTTTTGAAAACATAATGGTTATTATTATATTACTTATTGGAATGAAAATAAATGTTTCATTTGCCTTCATTTTGTTGTTTTTTTTGTTTTTATTCAACCCAAACTTCTCATTCATTTTTTTTGAACATAATATGTACGCTCAATGGCTCCAGAGATTTCTTCAGTGAGAACAGACATGGTGAGTAATAAAAACATCTATGGTGTTAAAAGTTTTTCCCGAATTTTTAAGTAAATCCTGAATCGGTGAAATTCAGTTCTGTTAAACAAATACTTGGTAGAAACAGGTAATGAAGTTTGACAGAATTCATAGAAACTATAATTTACATTAAAGAAAATGTATTATTACATTACTTCATTCTTCAACTCACAAAATATTGAAAAGGATCATAGCGCATTCTCGCTCGGTCTGCACATTCGCAGAGGGAGAGGGTATATGTGAGTTGAGTCAATATTGACAGGCGCTGCCAGCTATTTATATATTTCATTAATCATAAAAAAGGCAGTTTTAAGATTGAATTCAAGTACAAAATATATTTTTAAAAATTTAAAAGAAGATCTTAAAAGTGCTAAGTATGTAAAATACACGTCCTGCAATATACCAACTGAGGCATCTACACAAAGCGACATATAGTAACCATATTTTGTCAAAATCTTTCTATAAAAAGAAGTTTCTATAAGCCTACGAAAAACTTTATTAGCAATATATTTAAGGATGAAATTATTTTAAAACTAATTGAATCTGGTATGTACAATTTTATTTTGCTTATAGTTATTAAATTGCATGGATTATCAAATAAATGCTGTTATTTTGTTTCTATTTAAAAATAGAACACAATAAAAAAAAATCTTAAATTAAAACACTGACAATGTCACAAATGATAAAATGTGTACATATCATTTTTTGTAACTAGACCAGCGGTTTCCAACCTTTATGTTACTGTGCCTCCCTTTAAAGAAAAAAATATCTTCACGCCTCCCCATCCTTTAATTCGTATAGAAATAAAGATACATTTTAAAAGGTAAATATATATTTTGGACTGTTCGCGGCCCCCCTTTGCTATTAATAGCCCACGACTCCCCAGGGAGGCGCGCCTCCCAGGTTGGAAATCGCTGTTCTAGACGCTTCAATTGAGCATATTTTCATGAAAAGTCTTGACTGAATGTTGAAACAATAAAATAGTCAGCATGGGCCAGACAATAAATTATAGTCTACAAACACTAGCTATACATAAGTAATAACAGTGCACAGAAAACGATGATGAATTCGCATAATTGGATCCAGTGACCAATTTCCGCAATAATTATTGTAGTAATAATAAGTGTTGTAGTTCAAAAACAGATAATATCGCAAGCAGATGCTTTTCAATTTTATCTTCTTTGCTATGTAAAATCAAAATTCGCGAATATAACGTATTGATAAGCGTGATATATATCTAAATTGAGATTGAGTGACCTGATTGAGATTAAAGCTAAGTGTAAGATACAGATTTTGAGGCTGGGTAAAATCTTTATTACAATACTCTTCAAATACACACTACAAACAGATATCTGCTAATGAGCCACTATTTTTTACGCATAATTTATCATAAAGTTGTTAGATCGATCCATTGGAATTAGCATGTAGGTTTTAATGAAAAAAAAAGCAATTTCTATAATCTTTTAGTGTTATTACTCCATTGTTGTCACTGCATTTTGTATAAGAATAAAATTGCTTTTTAACAATTGTATAATTACGCAAATATTTTAAAGTTATGTCCACTCATAATGTAAATATTGTGCATATTAATTACTAATAAGGTATCTCAACACAAGTTGATTTAATTAAAGTTTCTGGCAAATTTTTCACTCGTGTATTGATAGAAGGATGGGGTCAGAAATAAATGTAAGTAGGAATAGAAGTAGTTAATAATTTTAATAATTAGATAGAAGTAAAAAATAATATATTCATAAATTGCGCCTTTACCCTATGTTTATTCAATTGTAAATTTAAAAAAAGAAATGTTTTACTTAAAATCAAGATCATTGAGTGACAAAATAATGTCAATATTTCTATAAATTGATAAGATAAAATTAATATTTATTTTATAATTAAAATTAAGCAATATAAGACTTTGGCAACACTGATTACTAGACGTCAAATGTTGTTTACCTATGCGTTTTTAGCCGCTGTCAGATAGTTATTTTCTTGTAATTTACTAGAGAAGTCTGTTAAGAAATGTCGACCACACACAATTATAGCTTCGATCAAATTCGGTCTATACTTTGCGAAATAATACAAACACTAGCCGACCCCGAAAATACTATGAAACTGACTGAAGCCAAACTAGCTGCAGGGAATGAGATGTTGAAAATGATGCAGATAATATTTCCAATGGTTGTAAAAGTCGAGATGGATGTTATATCAAACTATGGATTCCCGAGTGGTCGGGAAGGAATAGTCCAATTCACACAGATCGTCAGAGTTATGGCAAAAAGTGACCCAGAAATTGCAAGTCTTCACAATGAAATAAGATGTCATTTTTTACCGCCTGTAGCAATTACTTCACAGTTTGAAAATTCACTTGAATAATTAATATAATTTATATTTACTTATTTATTAAAAAAATATTTTATATACATTTGATGAATGTTTTATTTAAATTCCATGGAAACACAAATCAGTACTGAAAACTAACAAAGTGATATTCTAATATATTCTTTTGCCATATTTGCCATCAATAATCTGTCTGTCTGTAATGCACAACACTATGCTTGTGAACGAGAATGAGTGTTCAACAAATGTTGTCAGGTAGCGCTACTAGCTGGTGTATAAATTACTCCTTATCCTAAAAATGGAGCACAGTGAAAACTATTAGCAAACCACTAGTCATGCCGTTGCCCTCTCCTATCCTTCCTCTATTTGAAAAAGGGAGGTGGGATTGAGTAATCAACAGTTGTTGTAGAAAACGTGTTGAGATGCTAAAAATTATGAATGCGTAAAATCAAAATTTCAATTCTGAAAATGATCACTCACAATCCCAATTATTTTTTTTGTTTATTACTGTCTATTGTGCTTTTTAAAACATTTATCATAAAATCCATCATATTTACTCGCCATGCATAGAACTGAACTGAAGAACTAGGTTCTCTTTTTCCCACATATAATTTTCTCAATACTACAATTAGGTTCATACTCCGATACAATCATTGTTAAAATGATGAAATTCAAGCGTTATTTGATTAACATGCACAGGACTGCGCTGGGGTTCTGGCCTCCCCCATTGATATGTGTGTAAAAAAATATCTTTCATCAGATTTCAATGGTAGGTATGCTGCGTCAGAAACTTCAGGCCGTGTAAAACAAGATCAAAAAATATATCAGAAATTCAAAATAATAAGATTCTCAAAATAAATCTTTCAAATGTGTTCACTTCATTATTTTTTAACAATATTCTTTCATCATAACAAGGCGCAAAACTGATATTTTTAAAAACTTTAATGAGAAGTTTATAATAATAGAGTAGTGTGAAAAATCGTACCTTATAAAATTCGAAATGCACAATCAAAAGTATTTTCCAATGAATTTACAGAAAAAATAATAAATCCATATTCAGATAACAGACACGACACAACTATGAATTTGAATGTCTGACCGGGGCACACAACAGTGGCAGGCATTATAATGAGTAAAAAACTAGTAATGGAAATTCTGGCTAACCAAATAATCTGAAAAATCCCCCTTTACAAATCGACGTACCTAGCCAATAATGGTAGTTCTTGGTCAAGGAGACTAAAATCATTGCAATGTACTTTGCACATCGTTCTATTGGGACGGCCTTGACGGGAACAATTTATACCCAACTCTTCACTGCAAAAAATAATTAAGATGTAAGCCAACCATCTGTTGCCAATGTAAACTTTTTAAAATTTGCACCGAGTAATTGCATTATTTAAAAAAAAACTTATCTCGTTCACTATGGCTGCCCCTTAAATTGGCCGCCCGGATCCGCATGCCTGCCAGGCGCGGGTCTGAACATGCATTCAAGCTATGAACACTGTTTAAAAGCAAAAATGGTGATTTGTATAATTGGAAACAAATAATATTCAATATAATTTTGTAGAAGAAAATGTAAGATTATATTCAATAGCTATCTCAAAAACATTGAAATCAAGTAACGTTTGAGTATAGAGGTGGTGAAATGAAGTAATAAGTCAATTTATATTGTTATAGATTTTATTATACCATACAAATATATATCAAATCTTAGAGCGTAAATATCTAAGCTTAAAACCTACACAATATAGTAAATTCATACCCGATATATATGTACAATTCCATTTAGAATTTAGTAATACCATAAAACAAATTCTGATAAAATTCTTAACTATGTTAATAGGACAAATTATTTATGTTGCAAGAAATTTAAATGCACTCTAAATAATAAGAAAATGCTTAGCGATATAAAGTAATTGAATATTTATTTACAAGCCATTAAAAAAGTTATGACATTTCTATTCTTTGTATTATTTACATTGGTAATTTTAGTGATCAGAAAGACTGCAGAGTTTTAATTAAAGATATTTAATAAATATTTTAGATAGAAAGTACTCGCGAGATTATAAAGAAGAGGTTTCTCGTAAATAAAATGATGACTTCTTTTGACGGAAAAGATTGCCGACAGCCAGCAGGTTAAGTAAGATTCACCTAGGAGTAAAATTTCTCTACCACTTTTGAAACAAACATTAATAGTACATCTAAATCTGTCTGCACGCTACCTTTGTTTAATCTGTTCAAGATTTTTTCAATTTACCTAAATACAACAAGCTTTTATTGGCAGTTTTATGATTTTTAAGCATTCGAGCATTACGTAATTTTTCTATATCACGGCACAAATTTAAAGTGTTCTCTGGAATTTACCCGCCGGAACAGAAATAGGATTATCAAAATATCGTCATTGACTTTATATGCCAACAAAATTTTACATCACATTTCTGAAATCAAATAATTGGTCAAGGTATGTGCAAATATGAATAAAATAATTTTTCTATTACATAAAAACGATTAACACACAATGAATGAAGTTATCAACACCAATACGTAATTTCTAGCCAATAAAATATTGTAATTAATAATGGTTGCTAAATTATCATTTGTCTCCTTGTCAAAAGGGTTTTGCAGTTGATAATTTTTAATGTATTAGTGCTGGATATTTCAAATGCTGAACAGTAGAAACTTTATAAATCTAATGAAAATCATAGAGATGAAATTTTATCAGTACTGATCGAAAATTTTCTCTTTATCCGTGATAAAAAACAGAAGACGAAGCCTAGTTCCAAAACTGTTGGATAAAAGAGTTGAAAATTTTACAGCCACTGACACCCTCCTATCTTCAAATCTCTACGGTACTGTGATGACTTTTTCACAAATGTCACTATGACAAATCAATCGAATTTGAATGACAGAAAAAATTATGAATACAACACAATTATAAATCAATTTGAAAAACAAACATTACTCAATTCTCTATGATTTCCAAAAAATTGTTGAAGATTCATTTCTTTCAACAGATCTATTCACTTAATTTCCATCTACATAATTGACAAATGTAACAAAATCTGTGTATATTTTTGAACTAGAATTGAAATTGGCTATGTTCTATAGACCTTTTTCGGTTAATCAAATCGTGCTAATGTTAAAAATAGTTCAATCAACATGTATTCCAAAGCTTTTATACTAGTAATTCCTCAAAAGAATGTGTTACCAAAACATTAAGCGTGAAGTAGGTACTATTCTACGCTTCTAAATTTCCTACTTATTATTTGAGAAGGTGGTACATATACTATAGTGAAGTACGGTTTATTCAATCATATTATTCAGTCCTTTAAATATATCAGATAAAGTGTATATTGTATAATTTAATATGAATATCCAGCGTCGGAAACATTCTAATCGCTGTACATAAGAGATAATTTATAATCAATTGATTGTTGGAAAATAGTTAATTGAAGCTACCGTTTAGAAAAAATACTTAGTCTTTACGATGGACGTACGATTGTATACTATATAAAAATGAGCAGGCATCCGAGTCAACGTAAATACTTATAAAAGCTTATTAATTATTAAGGATTAATTTAAATACATATGATAATAATTAGCCGGCACAGCATAGCTTCGGGTGAACAGTTCCCAGATCGCTTTTTAACTCATTTCAGCAGTCGACGAACACATACATGTGCACTTTTGGGGTGTTCACTGTCAATACTGGTGAAAAGGCATTATATTAAAAAAAAACACAATATTCCTTTGTACTACTTCCACTTTTATTTAAAAAGATTAGGAAAAGTACAAAGAAATACATATTTTGTTTTTTTAGCATAAATATGCCATTAACATCCCTCTTTTCTGTTCAGAATATATACTAATGAATCTAGTTCTCGCACCAAAAATTCATTTATACCTTTTAACTGTTGGCCTCCACGAGGGAAATTTCTTAATTTTTCATAGCTTAGTAATATGTTTCAAGACGTCTTCTTATTTTCCATATTGCAGCCTGTAGATAAACAGAATCAAATTTTTCGAAAGCTTCTTTTTCATATTGACGTTTTTCTTCTATATTTTATTTGTTATGATTTACACTGAGTAATGATATAGTTTAAGTACTGTATTGGTCTAAATATAACAGGATGTTTTTAACCTGAGTTATTCGTTATTAAAAAGTGTTCAAGTTACTCTCTGTCTTTAAATGTAAATATTGTGTTTGTCCCCCGCATGCCGTATTCTAGTTACGGCAAGGTCCGTCTGTCTCGTTTGGTAATCGTGACAGCCCACGGTCGATTTCTTGTCGTCATTTGAAGTTATCGTATTTCTGCACCCCTCGATAATAGCACAGTGAGTCACATATAATAAAATGTTGATCGTGTGACAAATAATTAATAAACTCGCGCTCGAACCGATAAAGGTATCCGAAGATATGAAATTCAAAGTGACAGTCATCAGAGAAGACGAACGCCTACCCCGAATATACAGAGCTGATTAAGTATTTATTTTTACAACCAAAATTGCTTTTGAATTGTGTAATGTCCACCCAAATTTTTTAATATGACGAGAATGTTAACAAAGGGAAGATGTTAAATGGTGATATGAAAGGTGGACATCATCGCATAATAATAATATTGAAGTCAAAGCCGGAAGGGCAAATAAATTATACATTTGTAAGTGAATAATTAGACCACTAGCCGTGCTTTGGCTAATTTACACTCATGCTCTGACCAATGCAGACAAAATATGCAAGTTTTTAAATTACTACCATAATATAGATATGATGAATGCTAATGTAAATTAAAATTCAACTACATATAGTAATAATGGATTAGTTTTAATGTTGAATTAAACACACTTTTTTATATATTTGGTATAAAATGTATACAAATTTTTTCAAACAATGATAGATATTAGAAAATTTTTGATTAAACGGACAAATTTTCCGGTAATGAAATAAATGTTTAACTCTACATATTAGAGTGTGTAAAACATGTTCAGAGCATGATAACCGTGTTATTTGTTAACTACTTTTATGTATGGACGTGGAAAATAAATAATTCAAATGAATGAAATTGGGAGTGCCATTGTTTCTTTTACATTAAACCTTTTCGATTAAATTTCTGCGCTGACGGACACCCCCTCTCCCACATCAGTCCGTTCAATCGAGGTTTTACTGTCCGAGTGCTCATTCCGTTATATCATAGATTATTTCTAAAAAAAAATATAACTCTGATGAGATTTTAGATGAAATCCTCTTCAAACATTAAAACTAATAAGGCTGTATGTTCGATTTAATAATGTCAGTTTTATGACGACTTACATTTTTTTTTATCGAGCTCAAACCTGAAAACAAATAGTTTAATTTAAGGTCTACTCGTAATATTATAAAACATAACTCAATTTATAAAATTGGTATTGATAAATACTAGCCAGTTAAATCAAGCAATTCCTAGTAGTTTCTTATAGCGTTAGCAAAAATATAGCATTCACTATTTTAATAAATTATATATTTTTATTGATAATCTTAAAAAGAAATTTCTTTTCATACATTTTTTTTATTTAAATTGCCGTAATAACAATCGAAGGATTTCAATTATTTTTATTTGACTACAAAATAAACACAAGATTTATTAATCGTATTCACAAGATTAATTCAACTCGACTATATAAATATAAAAATATTCTTCAATAATTTGGAATCGATGATATATTTTTGAGTACATTAAAAAAGGGCGTTCATATGAACCACAAATACATGATCATAAAAAAGAAAAATTGTATTCATTCAAATATGTTAAGTGGATAAAAGGTACATACAATAAATCATATGAAATTAAATTAAAATGTAAAACAACCATGAATAATTTCACCATTTAATATTAAAAATAGTCTTTGATTTATATTAATAACATCTTTTTACAATAATTTTATTAAATTAAAACATAATAGAAAAAAGATATTGTTTATCAACAGTATTCTTCGCCGTTCCGTTGCTCTCGATTTGGAACATCGAAGGTATATTAAATAAAAAAAAATAAGTATTTGAAATTATATAACAAAGATAATAGATATCTTCATGTTCTCAAAACAATTGTATTTATAAATCTCTGCTGTTCTTGTTCTGTAATATTTGGCTTCTCGTTTCATTAAATTGTATATGAACTGTTTATTTTTAACCTGACTACTAACCGACAGTTTAGTATTTGAGAATCATTAAAAAAAACTCAAAATTTACTCTACCGAAGTAACTCTTTTTTTTACCCGATTAAATATCTTGCTTCAAATTAAAATTCCATCAAAAGAATTGTAATTTCTAATAAATATTAAAAATCATCAGTGTAGAAAAATTCAACAGTATTTTCAATCTTCAAATAAATATAAATATTTGGCATCATTTTTCCGACAAATTCTGAATAAATCAAAAAAATGACGAGCCTAATTGAACAGGAAATGATACTTCAAAACTTCCAAAACACTAACCGATCAAAAATTATGATAAGCAAACGACTTTTCTTAATACGTTGAAATAATTAGTGTTACCTCGATTGTTAATGAAAAATTGAAAAAGATTTTTAAAGGTGGGAAGAAATAGCAATAATTGAACATGTAGTTTTCGTAGCATATTATTTAAACAACAAAATAATTCCAGAGATACCGATCGTAAAACCCTTTGATCATGATCATTATAAAGTTTTCTTTAATACAGGTACTGTAAGAATTTGGTTACCAATACCTTCAAGAAACACTAACACACGCTACTGTTATAGTATATATTTCACACTTTGGTTAACATTAATAAGTGTGTCGTTTATATATTCTTTAAAGATATTCTGTGTTAAAAACAATAGATAACATGATGCACAGTATACAAGTTCTTGAAATATTTTTAATCAAGTTGCGCTAATCTAATTTTTGTGTTAGAAAGGTTAATACAATATGGACAAAGAAAACAGTTGAATGCATTTGTTTTTAAAGTATATAATAATGTATAATATATATAAAATTTACTATAAATACCCATATACGCGTACCCTTTTATCCTCTCATATACAAATAATTACGCCTTCTCATTACAACCGCCGTCCAATGTGAAGTTTCTTTTACCAGTTGGCAACCGCAGATAAAATGTCGTCTATTTATTAATAATACAAATTCATACGTTCGAATCGATGACATATATTATTATACTGTGGCATGTACAATTTAGTAAGGCACTGTTCACATCAATTTTTAAAAATAAAAACACATCAAGTTTACAATGAAATCTACGAATCGAGGAATATATTGAAGCTCTGATGTCGAGACGACCTACAAAACACTGTTTTAGAAAGCAAATAATACTGTGAAATAAACAGATTTTTATTTTAAATAGCCACAACACAGAGAAGCAGCTAAATTCAAAGCAAACCGACTGGCACTGAGAAAATTACCAAAACACTATGAGGCATGACAGAGTAGTCACAGAGATTGCGACCAATATGAAATTTCGGCATATATCAACGGTCAATGAAATACGCTGAATTGAAGGCTCTGTTAAATTGGGATGTTCAGCACACAGATACAAAAGGACTGTACTTTTTAAAATCGAAATTTTCTGTATGTATCTAATTTAGAATTATTCTCAGCTTAAAGCACCGCTCGTCTAAGTCGTCCGAGTTCATTTATATGCCAGATAATATTTTTTATGTAAAATACGAAATGCAATTATCTTCAAACATTGATTACAAAACTCGACAGTAATGATCCTTTTGCATCAGGTTGCAATTTGTTGTTCTGCCAAATGATTTTGATTATGTCAACGTAATCTCCGTTAAAAAGGTAAATCGGTAGCCGTAATAATACTTAACAGCTCGACCCATCGCTAGTGAATCTTTTTTCACAACTTCTCATACTAGAAGGTACATGGAAAAAGATTATATTCTGAGAAATGAAACAAACTGTGATTATTTTTTTCAACATAAATATAGTACAGTGAAAATTTAAAAAAAACAGTTTATATTCATTTATCAGAATACGAGTTTTGCTATTTTTTTTCCTTGACGGCAGTATACTCCCAATGAAACGATTTATTTTAGGACATACTTGGTCTAAAATTTTCCCAATTCATAAAGTGAGGGTACGTGTTGAAGATTTTGACCGAATGTGAAAAATGCCACTCTATCAAAATGACATTCCGAGTGTGCGATCTGCTGATCGAGGAATATAATTTCCAATCGGACGATAACGAGATATTTTTATAAATAATGGCATGTGCGGTAACATTGAGTAATGTTCGATTACTTTTAAATTTGGATAACGGCTGACTGCGTTGCATTCCGGTGACGCATTCATCACTTTTGTTACCGTTCAGAAGTGGGCGACGTCGCAAACACTGCTGAATATGCACAAAACGAGCTCACCCTATCAATTTAAGCAACAATCGTGGAATCGGTGAATCCAGATGGATGAATCGCATCGAACAGACCAAAACAAATAATGAAATGTGCACAGTTCTATTGAATGCGTTACGACTACAACTTGACGCAGGGCAAGCGGGTTTTGGCATTCAGTATTTGAAAAATCTAATAAATACTTAAACCTACTATTTAATAAAGTATTTTTGATTAAAAATAATATATATTTTTCGACGGACAAATGACAGGATTGGAAGTTCCCAAGCTTTTCAAGTATAACTTTTCATAATACATATTAAATTAATTCTTCAAGGTTTATTTATATTGATGTTTTACAATAACTGATCAATTAAACTGTTTGAAATAATAGAGGCCCTTTTCTTATTGAATCGCAAAGATTCAAAATTAAGATAAATTTCTTTAGCAATATTACAAAAAGCGTCAAAATAAAATATACAGATATATTCAATTTTTGACGAACCGAATTGTAAATATTTGAAAAAATCACTTCTCATTTGGAAGAAATCTATAATGAAATCACTGGATTGTTTAAATTGAGAAAAATGCTCGGGTTCAGTTTGATCCACTGAAGTTAACGAGGTTATGACAAGAAAGGATTCGGAGTGGTGGATTTAGGGTTCGACGAGACCGGCGCCCA
The DNA here is from genome assembly GCA_031772345.1 of Himalopsyche anomala. Lineage (NCBI taxonomy): Eukaryota > Metazoa > Arthropoda > Insecta > Trichoptera > Rhyacophilidae > Himalopsyche > Himalopsyche anomala. The sequence goes on from CM062840.1 coordinate 12,828,706, forward strand.
CGGGGAGTTGGCCGCGGGAGCGGGAGCCCACGGGTCTTGATCGACCGACGCAGTTGCGAACGGCTGCTGTTTTATTTCATTCATTGTTAGCCGGGGCTGAAACATAGTACATTTAGAATCAATGATTATTGAAATATTCAAAATTATTTTATTGGCTGATTAAAAAAGATACTTGTGTACTGTTATTTTAATATTATATTTTTTTTAAGCAAAAAACTTGTCTTTCGAATAACACAGAATGAAAGTAAGAGAGTATATCAGCTTAGCCGTGACTACACATTGGCCCCGAAGAGCAAGAATCACATTAAAATTTTTGTATTATGAGACCATCGTAAATATGTTTAAATGAAGTATTTTAATCCCCATTTACATTCAATGCTGTAACAGAATGGTCAACACTGTTCCGAGTACCTTCTATCACGTTGCTGAGCCATATCGCCCGCTTTGGTCTAGTTGGTAAGAGCTTGCTCTTCCGATCAGGTGGGTCCGGGTTCGATTCCCGGTAAGGTCAATGTCAAAATTGGATTTTTTTCAATTTTAATTTGAGATCTAAGACATGGGTGTTTGTGAAGTCAATTCTCCTTGGGTTAATCCCATGTGACTTTCAAAAATTCTCATCGAGTATATCTCGTATGATCTTTCAACTTTAAAAATATTTGACGCATTGGCGTAAGCTGTAATGTCAATTTTTTTTTTTTTAATTTTTTTAAAAATTATTAAAACGTATATCTTAGAATCACTGATACTTTTCATATATTTATAAATCAATTGATGGTACGGATGAATACGTCCTATCTGAACCTAAAAATGGGGGCGGGACGTAAAGGCAGCTGGTAGTTTACAGCTGATCTTTTCCGATTCCCATACATTTGTTTTACCCTCTTCAAAAAGACATGTTGAACGAATGGATAATAAACAGTTCTGTAGGATAAAGAGTCCATATTGCCCCACGTTAGAAGGAAACATTGTAAAAAAAAATAAACTAAAGAATTTCAAGACAGCAGTTAGAATTATTGAAACATAATAAGTTCACACAAGCCTGTTAGTTTTTATTTCTAGCTGGTATAAAAAAATCAAAGATAGCTCAAGCTTGGTAGTTAATATGATCACATATTTTTGTAATTATGTTTGATCCAAAGTTGAGCAAACCAATGTCTCAATCTCTCTTTTTTAATAGAGGAGGAATAGAAAAATAATGCATATACAATTGAAAAATCTATTTATAAAACTGTTTATATTGGGATTCGAGCACGTGAACACTGCAACTACTGACGTTGACCACTTAACAATATAAACTGATAATAATTTCACTATAATTTTCATGATTTATATTTAAGAAGGTCCGAGGAGGTAATATTCAATGAATGTGTTAATAAACTAAATAAAATTACCTGAGCTTGATTTTGAAACAGATTCGGCCTGGACTGTTGTACTTCTGGAGTGAATGGGTTAGCAGGCAGATGCGCCAGAGAGCTGACAGTGCTGACGCCGAACAGGGGTTCATTTCCCGTTCCGTTTGTCGGCTTTATCAGGTTATCCAGATTTACGAGAGCACTGTTCTCTCCCAGGAATGATTGAGGCGTCTTCTTCGGAGGGAAACCTGTGCTGTTGGCGTTCGGGGCGCTCATGTGGTCACCCAGGAGAGTCAAGTCGAACGGGTCCGGCGAAAGGGTGCCGCCGTTGGAGTGGTTGTTGTTTATGTTGTAAGAGGAGCCATTCTGTTGCGCCGATCGCGATCTGTTTGTGATTATGTCAAATTCTAGATCCGATGACGGGCTGGACAGGATATTTTGCAGAGGAGACTGGCTCATTGTCTGCAAAGCAAAGATTTCCATATGAAAAGGGAAAAGCGTAAACTATCGCATAAAAGTACAGAAAGGAGTTTCAACAATAATTTACTCAGTTATAATAAAATAGTCAATAGGTATCAGCAAACCAGCTAAACTGGATAAATTTACAATTATTACATAATACTAATTTACTCCTAACTGCGAAATGCAGTGTTCAATATCTGTTTACTCTCCTTTTTTAATTATAAAAATAAAATATTTTTTTTAGTATAATTCCACAATTTTCTCTCGAATAAGAAGAATCTTGAATATTTGTACATGTACATGCTAGTGATTTTCACCCACCATGATAAGCGCACATTTGGACAGTCATTGCAGATAAGCCACGATTATCAAAACAGAAATTAAGACAACTTACTGAAATTAGATATTATTAAATATGTATTTAAATTTATGTGTGAGCATACTTTGATGATATTATAGACATTTAACCCTTTGACCACATCAGAAATTAAAGACAAAGCACCAGTTCTTACGGCTTTGTTCCTTTTTTTTAATAATATAAAGTTTGGAATATAATTTCAACAATAAGTAAGATAAAATAATAGTAGATGACACCGTTAACATAAATTGATAATAATTCTTATAATTCTAGCTATATTTTCCAATGAGTATTCCTACAAAAACTGCAATAGGATACTAGAATATCCTCCATGCAATGTTCATGACTTATATTGGTAATCATCCGCGGGGAAAGGGTTAAAAATTAAAAAAAAACTTAGTTTTTTTAGTATTGTTTATATAACCTAATACTAACTGTAAATTGAAAACAAAAAAAAAATGGTTGTTAATTTCTATTTCTAGTGTTACCTAGGACAGTAAGTCGGTTCATAACACAAATAAAACCCAACATAAATCAGACACAAATAAAAATGATTGTGCAGCATAACAATTTTAAATGAAAATAACAATAAATTATAAATGAATTAATTAATGACACAAAAGATGTGGGTGTGTTTATTAAATGATATGATGAGAAAACCACAGACAACATCAAATATTAACAGAATCTCACCAATGGATAATCGAGAATAACAAAGTCGTCCGTCTGCCATTTTGCAAAAATATAAACAAACAACATTATAGAAACCATTTTAAAGCAGACAAAATGAGCACATATAAAATCTTATCGCTAACACTATTATATCACTGACTTGCGATAATATATCGCCGGTATACTGGCAGAAGGCGATAAGTTTTTAAGTAACTCAAGATCAACTTGCAATTTTATTGCATTTTAAGCACATGTATCCGATATTAACAGAAAAACCTTACACCAAATAAATAATAGAACATTCAAAACCCTCAATTTTTAATGCTCTCTTTTCCAGTGCATCCCATTCCAGTGTTCATACAAATTTAATAATTTACATCTGACAAAATATACATGAAATATACTTTCCTTTTATTTCCTGTAATGTAAAAAGACCCAAAGAATTCTTATGATTTGATCAATTTTATAAAAAAAAACAACATTATATGGTATTAAAAGGGGCGCAGGCAAATATCAGAGTTTCTCTTATCCCCAATTATCACTTTTTTGTGACAAATGTTTTGTTCTTTTGAGAAAATTTTTCAGGCTGATTCAATCATACAAATTATCTACATTCTTGTAATTTCTAATAAAATTGTTGGTTCACGAGAGACTTGGAAGGTTTGGTTTTCTCAGGGCTGTGGAGTCTCAGTTGTAGTGTTTAATTTAAGGCAGGTGTATACAAACTTTCTAGCTTAAGGGCCACACTGACTATTCCACCCAAGTCCCAAGGGGCATGACCTAGCTAGCTCATCATACCAGCCCTTTTTTTTTTAAAATTTTTTGTACATCACGAAAATTAACATATCTTTAATAAATGAAGTTATACAGAATAATCTTCTTTTTTTATTTCTAAAAGGGTCAATTTCTAACGAATTTTTGTGAAAAGTATTTATTTCATATCCACCCCTTGATGAGTAGGCAAACAAAATATTAATTTCAAAAATTGTAAAAAAAAGAATTTGGAAAAACTGCGACACCGGAGGGCATCATTAGGTACAACGCGTAGTCAGAATTGGGCAGACCTGTGGCAGGGGAGCCCAGGGGTCTTTGTTTGCAAGAGCGGGCGCAGGGGGCAGCGGAGGTTGCGTGGGCGCCCAGGGGTCTGGTCTCGCCGGAGGGCTTCCCGCTCCGGGGGGCGACGCCGTGCTGCTGCTCCAGGGGTCCACGGACTGTTGCTGCAACAACACAACAACCCCACATGGAAAAACGAGGACAAGCAGTGTACCAACCGACAGCACAGATATTGACAGATGCACGCACACATAACAAATCAACCGTGCAAATTGTATTGATTCTATTATTTGCATGAAATTTAAAAGTGATTAAATAAAATTCAAAGTGCCCAGATAATGTGCTCGGAAAACAACATGCTTTTTAATAATCCCTGTACATCTATATTTATTAAATAAAAACTATTAATGTGGACACTCGTTCTTTGAATATGATCTCTAACAGCAGCAAACAGCACTTAACTTACCCCACCCCTATGGCTCCTTTTTATGGGGCATTTCCCAAAGAGCAACGGCGTTAAGTGCTCTTAGTAGGTTGCTTATACTATTCACAATTAATTGCATTGATACCATAATATTCACTACATGTGACATCAAATATATTTTATGTCTATAAATCATAACATAACGTTCTAAAAACCATATAGTCGAAGGTCGAAAAAAGACAATATGGTTCTTTGAAATGAAGGACATTCTTGAACGATAAGATTATTTCATTTACAGTTCATTATGGGTTTTATTGAAATATTTAAATTGACAAGTTCAGGACTGGATAAATATATTGTATCATATTTGATTCATAAAATATGCATTACTTTTCTAGTAAATTTCGACTGACCTCTCGTGAATGTTAGATCGGATGTCCACTGTAATATCGTAAGGATTTCGCGGACAATTATTTTTGCAGTATGAAAATAATACCAATTATACAGTGATATATCAATAGTAGCATTTCAAAGTGATGTCCGCTAAGAAAATATTTTACTAAAAAGAAACGGTTGCTTCATTCATGCAAACTAAACGGTTCATGTTAAAAAGCAAAGTCATGCTCGAAGAGTGGACGCGATAAATCCATTTTAACAACCTAGAGAAAGTCAACCTTTTACTCACCATAGGCTCAAAGTAAACTTCAAAGTTGACGTCCAAAGTCTGGTTAAGCAGAAATAAACAAAGAAACGCAAAAACATATTAAAGCAGAGCATGCAGTATGAACAAATAAACATCGAAAATATAAAATATTATCAACACACAAATAGATAATTTCCTATGGCACAAAAAATGGTTAAGAAACATCGATAAAATTATTTGCATGCACACAAATGTCTCTCCTTACCGTATACGATAAATGTCAATAAATAAATAAAGTGTAAATAATAGAATAAAGTATATGCTTCCTTTCACAAGAGCCCAAGAAGCAGTACATGCAGTAATTTTACATATTTCAATTTAACAACGGCATAATCAATTAATACACCGAAAAACTTTTACTTTAATTGTCTGCGAGAGATCATCCAGCCTTTTGTAACAATCATTAATATCACCATAAATTGTATACTACTAATTTCATTTCAATATACAATTATATCGGTGATGATATACAAATTTAATAATTGCAGTAATATAAGGGCCAAGTGTTTCGGGCGGCTAGTGATGCAAATCAGTTAAGGCAGCCATTTTGGAACGGTTGATTGATGTTTGATAGACACTTATTGGAGTAACAAAGGTGTCTTTAACCCCATTAAAATAATCACTCAAAAAAGGGAAATATTCAGACAATTACAAAAAGGATTTATATTTTAGCCTCATCTTTTGATATCTATAGATTTCATCGAAAGCATAATTTTAAAAGTTCACAGTTAAAATACTGTATATCTTGTAAAGACCAAATTTTCCAGCCTAAGGGTAAAAGAGGTTATATAATCAAACAAATTTAAAAATTATTAATTTTCAATATTATTACCATTTATTTAGAATGGCCATGGAACTTTGAAATGAAAATAAGTGCATGAAAGACCGGCGCCATGAGTAACCGTGCCTGTCATGACTCTGATAAGACCCTGACCAACACGGAACAAATTATAGGAACATGTACCTCGATCTACACTTCCCGGAAGACGATAGCACAAAAAAAGAGCTTACCATTCATTTAGGAATAACTGGTGCCACAATTAACTCAATGAGGAGTGTCTGGAACACCAGCTGTACACAATTAAAACCGAATGCCATTTGTTCAACGCTTACATTCTACCAGTGCAGATTTATGGTAGCGAATCATGACACAAGCTTCAAGAATAGATACTCAAGTCGAATATTGGGGGTGAGGTGGTTTGCGGTAGAAGAATGAATATTTCTTTACCACTGCGAAAATATCTAATTTTCCTTCATAAAACTGACTTTTTATAAAATCTCCTTAAACATATAAACTCTTTTTTAACATGAAAATTTTAATAAGTTTGACACACGACACCTTCCAATTACAATGTACCAAGTATTATATAGTACAACATATAAAAAAATCTTTCTTCCACCAGATGAAAACATTAATACGCCATTAATTAAACCATAATAATAGTTGAATGAATGATAACCACATTATGGATAGTTATGAGTAGTGTAAACATTCAAGGTAAAAGTGAAAAACAAACTTGAGGTCTCTGCGGAGGCGTCGGCGGTGCACCCCATGGATCGAGGGGTCCCGATGCGGTGGCGTTATCGTGCATCGGGTTGCCAACGTTCACATCCAAAAGGTCCAGGAGATGACTCTGCTGCGGGGTGTCTCCTTTCGATCTGGACTCTCCAGGGGCTACTCTGAAATCGTCAGTGCTACACATTACGTTAGGTATGCGTTCCCCTCCAATCGTTTCCAAAAATCATACATCTCTGATAATTATTAAAATGTAAAGTTTCGATTTTGCACAGAAGTTGTTTAAAAAAAACTGCTTGTTCAACTTCTCTTTTTCAGAGAGAGTAGGGATAGAAGTATAGGGCTAGTAATGGATAAATAATTAGCTTTTATCACTATTCTTCTGCCTCATTTCAAAGATCTAATCGCTGGTGATAAGCAGAGAGCATAAAGTAAAACTTACATGCTAGTGTCCCAAAATATGGACTGTCTGCTTTCTTCATAACTCTGCTCAAATAAAAATGCATATTAAACAATAATGTGTGGCAATACGTCCTTGTTTATTTATCATAATAGTGAATTTGATATTTATGAATGTTAATAATATTTAAAGTCATCTAAAGAGCCAAATAATTGTTGACTGACTGAAAAAACACATCGCAGGAAGTGGAACAAATCATTGACAATGTTCAAAGAACACGTACCAAATTTTTTTTGATAAAAGCACTTTTTTTATTTGTTGCAATCTCTTATATCATTGGCACATTTTTGTATTTATGCATATTTTTATTTTTAATGCGCAACTCATTAAATAATTATTGCAATATCAAGCAAGAATAAGTAAAAAGTGTTTTATTTTTACAGTAATATTGTTTTTTGTCTCTTCTGTCAAATTCACCCAAATCCGAGATAAGTGTTCTTGCAGTATTGTATTGGTGACAAAATAACCTTTAGCCGAAATCCAAATCAAATGTAAATCGATACAAAAATTATGCAGTAAATATATTACAGAAATTGAGAAATCCAGCGAGGATCCGACACTCACTTCGAAACATTGGTTTTGGGGTACGGATATGTTCCTTGGAGAAATGTGAAAACTGGGATATCTTCGTGTCGGGAATATTTCTCATACACAGCCCCAGTACTGCATCGATTATTTTTCAAATGAAGATTAATTTTTAAAAAATTCTCATTCCCGTCCGACAATATGGGGGAATGTTCAGGATATTCTTCGGTTTCCATTAACGGCAGGATGTGGTGGAATTTAAAAGGGAAGGTGGATATCGGACACCTGGATAAGGAATGACATTTGTAAAAGGAAGAAATTATTTGTTGATAATATTGTAAAAACTTTTCTTTACTAAATTTTCATTGTGAAATATTTTATCTTATATTACAACGTGAAAATACTTTTTACAGATAACACGAACCTGACACGTCACATGCCTCAATATATTCAACTCACTCTGATCTTTCGATGTTAATTCTAGATTGGTCCGTTCACTGTAGTCATTCTTAAAATGAATAACTTGTATTCAGTTCAGCCTAATGGAGCTTCTCATGTTCTAAAAAGATTACTCGTTACTCAACCTCTCTTTTCCCAAGAACGTGAGAGTAAAATATAAGTCACTTTTAGGGTGTTCACTGTCAATACTTGGTGGAAAGGCATTATATTAATAAAAACACAATAATCCTTTGTACTTCATTCCACTTTATTTAATATGTCAGGACCGGTTTCGCTCATTACGAGCATCGTCAACTGATAAGAAATATAATTTAACAGTGCTATTTATACAAGAATTGTAAAGAATTCCCAAATTTTAATTATGTTTGTAATTACTTTCAATTCCCATTCTAAATTTATTAATCTGAGATGACTTTTTAATTATATGTTAGATGTGTTAAACATTTTAATTTTGTGCTATTTTAGAATCACTTTTAATGTAATTGGTATTTTCTTTTCAATGCCAATTGTTGTTTATAACTGTTCATTTTTGTATAAATAGCACTGTTAAATTATATTTCTTATCAGTTGACGATGCTCGTAATGAGCGAAACCGGTCCTGACATATTAAATAAAGTGGAATGAAGTACAAAGGATTATTGTGTTTTTATTAATAGTAAAATATAAGGGCTGGGACAGGAGTAGTATTTAGCTAATTGCACTCGCTACACCCAAGCTTAAGGACCAGATAGGTGAGAGGGAATTTAGACATCACAGACATCCATGCCTTCGAACACTGTGATTCAAGCCTGCGAGCACTGCAATTGAAGTCGATGACGCTGAACACTCAAATGCAGGTTGGTATGGCTATACAACTTCAATAAATACGCAATTCAATACACAGTGCGTTAACCCCTTGCTGTTTATAAGCGGCAAGTCAATGTGTAATCTTTAATCTATATTTTTATATTTGTACTTAACTGTTTTATATTAATTCTTTGATTTCATTAATTGTTTTGTACAAAATCTAGAGTTGTTCAAATATTTACACAGGAAGTACTGAAAAAGATTTTGATATTTCGATACATTCAGTAATTTGTAGGGTGAATTATGAATATAAATAACGAAGCATACTATTTACAAACAATTCGTCAAGATATTATTCTGCCATACATGGATATGAGGTACATCAATTTTTAACCCTTGGCACATGAAATTCTTCACCAGCTGTTATTGAAGTGGTGCTGTCTAGTGCAAAGGTTTTATAAATGATTTTTTTAATGGTATTAGAAGGTGCCACAAATTTAGAATGTTTTCAAAGGTAAATTAAGTTTTGGGAAAGCGTTAACATTAAAGATATGGCGTGACAAGGAATTCAAAAGAAATATAGGTTCCAAGTATGATCCGAGGATCGAACTAAGAGAGTGAGGCTTACTTAAAATCTTGCTCGCTCTGACTGAGGGCGAGCTGCAGTCGAACATTATCGGATCGGCGTCTTCTCTCGTCTCTCTCGGCTTCTTCACGGCTGACGGCGAGCGCCAGCTGAAGTTGAAGCTCTTCCTCTCCGGCAGTCTGCGGTCTGGCTGTTTCTAATTCTCCTAAAGCTACAGCGCTGGCGACGCTTCCACTGCCTGAGCCGCACCATGCGCCGTCTCTATCCCTGCTACTGCCACCCATCTACAAAACATATTGACCCCGAATATTTATGGTTACTTTTCTTTTTATTAGATTTAAGGACATAAATTTAATAAAAAATGAATTAGATTTTGCAAAACGCTAAACTGCCGTTATCTCGATTCTAAGATTTGCAGATTGTCCTACTGTTGCATTGATGTAGCGATATCATCAAATAAGTAGGTTAGGTGTTTCCAAAAACAGCACTTTTTACAAAAATTACTATATACTTGATTCTATATTTCATATAGTAGAAGGGAAAATTATCGACATCCACAGCCTGGGATACACAGTATATTTCATTAAGAAAACATATGTATCGTTTTAAGTACACTGTTGTCAAATAATAACAATTGATATTGAAAAATATCAATGTTTAAAAATAAATTATCTAACACCTTACTAAGTGATATTACATTTATGGAGACATTAACGAATCAAGGTCTTCTGCAGTCTTTACGTAATAATATCAAATCAATATCTTCTGAAAGAGATTAGTCCCCCGAGAGGTCAAGACTTGCACTTTTAATGTTTCACATTACATCACAATATATTGTCACTAAAATGACAAAAAGCATTGCTTTATCAAAGCAATAAAATTCACACTATGATAATGTTTTTAATTAGTTTGTATGTTACAGTATCTAGCCCAGTGTTTCGAAAGCATTTCCAGAAGTGTGGAAGAAGTTTAAGAAGAAAGGCAATTAAAATTTAAACTTACGACACTGCAAGCTTACTTATGACTTAGTTTGATGTTAATATTACCGTTGGGAAAGCGGGGCTCGATGGAGTTTCCAATGCGCCATCGCTCCCGAATGCGCTGGCGGACTGCGCAAACCGCTCTTTAGCTTTTAAGGCACGTGCTCGTTCATTCTTCAGTCTCTCGTCGTCCTTCAGCAGGATAAAGAGCTGCTTCGCTTTCTCTCGGACATTTAAACCTGAAAATATTTCACAACATATTTCACTGAGTGATCTTCATTATGCCCATCTAATATCTCACGAACTTTCCTTTTATTGTACTGCATGAGATCGGTTTCGGTAATATATTCCTATTATTCTTTGTTTCATATTACTCAAATTAAGACATGAATTTTTGTAAACATTAACTATTTCCTGCGGATGGCACATGCACATATACCAAAAGTTTTCAGCGGTACTATTCTCAGATTTATTAGTGTTCGAACACTAACGGAGCCTAGTCACTAATGTTCGCAGTGAAGATGATGCGCACTGCACTACTTCAAAAAAAAAACTTTAAATAATAATACATAATTCAAGGCAAACTTCTAATAACAACAACAGCAAATAATTGATGTTAGAAAAATTGATTAATAACAGCAGTTAACATAGTAGCAATTAATACATAATTTTAGGTATACCAACCTAAAAAATATACAGAGCAAATACAAAAAATATTACATAATAAATCTGAGAATAGGACCGCAGATTTATTGATTAAAAAAATATTTTTCTTCAGAACGAATTCTTGCCCGAAAATGCTTTACTTAAATCTTAACCGGCCCTTGTGAGGAACATTTCTACGATTATACAAGGTATAATAAAAACTTTTAATAGTGTTTGCGGTTTACCATATTGCTTCCTTAGCAATAGCCCAGTATAGTTTTTAAATGGCGTCGCTTTGGTTTTATCAAGTGTTATTATGGATCACCGTGTCAATTTACAAAAATCACTAGCTGCTCGAATTACACATTGAACGGGGCAGACAGACATGACATGGAATTGGACGCTATTTAGTAATAAAAAAAAAACAAATTATCCTTAACAGCCAGTCGTCTCAAGTAAACTAATAATTGATCATGAAACAATGGAAAAGAACATATTCAACGTTCGTTTGTTTTTAGTCTATGTAATTTTCTCCTGCATTGAAAACTATGTACTGTCACTCGGTTTTCTTTGAAACCATTCTCCGTCTTCACCAATAAAAATGTAGAATACAGTTATATGCGTTACACGACATTATTCCAAGTCAATATTTTAAAACAATTAAAATGTATCTATAGTACAAGCCTACTTTTCATTTCAAGCCTACTAAGCATTTATCATTTGAGTAACATGAAACAAACAATATTTTTTTTATTAATAACCAAATTTATTTTACAAACATGGCAGTTCGTGATATAAGCATTCAACAGCAGCACATTCACTCGGTTATATTTAGGGGATGTGATGTACAAAGCCAGGAGTCCACAAAATTTTAAATGGATGTGTTTTGGTTTTTAGTCAACTCGGAGATATAAGTTACTGATGGGAGATGTATGACTATGGTCACTTCATTGTTTTCTATTTGATACGCCTGACTTTTAATTTCTTAGAGGTGTATAACATGGTATGTGATTGTGTATGTCATGTATCTTTGATATTTATGATTTTTTATTTTATTGTAATACCAACAGTTAAAAGGAAAATTATATTAATCACTTGAGAGGGAATGATAGTTTACCTAATGTTTAGCTATAATCCCTTTGCTTCAGAGCACCTAGACTGTGCTGCAAGTGTCCCAAAACCGGTCTGACGGAATTAACTTTGAAAGACAGTCTTTAAGCATAATCAAGCTACACTTTAGTTAATGGGCGAAACATGTGAATTTGGAACTATAAAGCACAATGTTAAACACATCTTATAGAAGTATCAATTAATGGATGAGGAAAGAGTAGAGCCGCACAAGTTGATTCAACTGATCGGCTGCACCAACATGGTGATTAGTTCATTCATTAAAACTACCAATCCTCTGAAAAATTTGCACCACCATACTACAAGCGAGTGGACCACAAATCATAGAAAGGCAAGTATGACAAAGGAAACTGAATCGACGCTCTAGAGGTAAAAATGTAAAATCCATATGCATTATTCATATTGTAACATAATTTTCTCGTTACTTAAATAATAACATTTTTTAACATCCATAATATTCATCAGGAAAAAACATTCTGAGCAGACTTTCAAGAAACTTAACAATATGTGATACCATTGCTGTTTCATTTTATCAAATAGGCTTTAGACATGAATAAATTCAAATTACTCGAGACACAAATGAGGAAACGTATTTAGTAGAACCACTTGTCAAGTGTCGAAAACGTCGGCTGTAAACCAAAAAACAACAATTTGAATGAATCAATTTAAGCTTTGATCTCTTAGTTACCGTTTTGTGGAATACTATCTTTTTACACCACAGCCCGAGAATGAGAATTATGTGTATCTTACCTAACCCGCACACCAAAGACATAAGCCACAACAACACACGACCGCGGTCACTTATTGGTCCTAAATTTTCACTCTACAGTATGACGGAAACTCGATCTATAGTTCACCGCTGTATAAATTTACCATATTTTAAAACACAATATTGAAGTGTTTGGTATACTATTGTTGTCCACCGATAACTCAAGTTTGTGCAGAATTTCACATATTTTTCAGTCTTCTTTGCTATTTTAATCTTATTATAATGGAGTTCTATCACATATGTGTCAAATCAATCAATCAAAATTGATCACTGTCAACTGTCAATACTTTATGGTAATTAATTATGATTCAACTAGATATGTATTTGTGTACACATATTTCATAACCTTTTCTCAATGCGACTCAATGGGGTTTCACATTTTGATGTTTGAAAATGTTCGAGTCTTAATTTATAAAAACGGATAAAATAACTGCACTGCAGAATTCAAATAAGACTTCTGGGAACACATCTCATTCTTCATCGATGGTCTGCCCATTGAGGAATGCAAGTTTTCACTTGTCAGCAGAAACAATGAGAAAATGATGCATGTTTTCCAAGTTATCTGCCGTGAAAATTTCTGCTACCGAATAGTGAGGATCGTGTGTGGATTGGGGCCTGTGACGTCGGTGCGGGGATCCGCTTTGTTAAGGAATTAGCGGTCTACGTAAAGGCGCCAATATACAAAAGATATCAGAGTCAAATCTTACCTTGATCTCTGCCATCTTCCAAATATTGAAAGTCTTTTAAAGTGTGTATTGCAAATATGTTCTCCTTGCATTGCAGGGCAACCTTTTCCGTTCCCGTCTTGATGAGATACTCCATCAAAACGAGGGCTTTGTACACGTGCCGCCAGTTCTTTCCGTGGTCGTTGAGCCTCTTCCATATCATTTGCATGATCTCGGTGAAGGCCATCACGTTGTAGGTGAGGTCGGCTATCTCGGCCATCAGGGTGCTGGACGGGCCCCACGGATCGTTCGAGGTGGCTTCTCTCACTTTGATCTGACATAGATTAACGAAATACTTACAATGATAGTGAGATATATATCTCCATCAAAGATGCACATTGCAAATGAACTCTGTCAAGATTTCGTTGAAGTTGTTGTGATACGTTGACTCTCTATTTAGAATTTTATATTCTTAGCTTTCACTATTAAATTCTATTTATTTATAACAGATGGCAAATTTATATTGTCACCTCAATACTACAACTAGATAACTCTGATTTAATCATTGTTTAAAAAAAAAACAAAGAAACAATTAAAAAATATTCAACCGAGTTTTGAGATCATATTGAATAGCTATCCCAAAAATGTTGAAAATCAAATAACCTAGTTGTAGTATTGAAGTTTCGAATTGCTTTCGGTGGGATTATTGAATTTTTCACTGATAGCCAATCGGCCAATAATTCTCATCAGCATAGACAATATTTTTACAGCAATTTGACAACTGACAAAGTACAGATAACTGAAACTGAACAATTTTTAAACAGACAAAGCTTTCACAGCCGACAGTCTGCAGGCACTCGATTTTAAAATATGCCCTGCAATGAAAAATTTTGACATCCTCAGTTCGATCGGATCACTTACCTGCGCATCGGAATAATTGTGGGCCAGATTTTTGATGTTCCTACGTAGCCCCGCCACATTCACCTGCATGTCGTCTTTTGTACCTCGCGGCATCTGATGGAGGAAAATTCAATATAATATATCATTCAATGAGCGATAATTTTTATTTCAATACATAAGGAAATAACAAAACAATGTAGACGGCAAAATAGACAAAAATATGGAGACAAAAAGTACCAATATGGGCCATTCCTTTTATTTACTTTAAAAGTGACAGCAAAAGAAAGATATATTAGAAGTGATCAACGAAAGGTCGAGTCTTCTCAACTCTGGCACTGTAAATGTTCAACAATTGAGTGACTGTAGATAATTTTGTAAGGAATAAAAAAGTATTCTTTTATTGATAATATGAATTCAACAAAAATAGTATAATCCAGATAATTCATTTAAATAAAAGTTAAAATTCCTCACTATTTGAGCAAAACCAACTGAAACAATCAACGTTGGTAAAGCCATTATTAATCAATCGGAGAGCATAAGCGATGTGTAAAATTTATTAGTCAATTTTACACAGACATTGTTTCATAAAGAATACACTTATTGTGTATCGCTGTTTAAATTATCCCAACATAGATTAACCAACAGAATTATAATTTTTTTCACAGCATGAGTGATAAATTTCTTGCAATTAATTAAGGACAAAGTGATATGTTTATTTAATCCCATATATGTAAGAGACGTCGGTCTACGCATAGATGAATGGATAAGACGAGAGTGAGTGAATTTTTTATTGGATCTTCAATGCAACGCACCTAAAATGGATTTGACCAGACAATGTCAACTCACAGAGGAGATTAGCAATAATAAGGTCGGCATGAATATGTATGTGAACTATACACTCCGATTGTGTCGATTTCTAAGACATTATCGCTTTGCCGATACACTGAGACCGGGTGACCTCACAACCAAATATGACAAACACCCAAGAGTGTTGACCACTCTGCTACAGGACTGATGACATGCGAATGGCTAATAAATATTCAACATGGATTTATTCAATAAAACAAACTATAAAATAGTGTTACTGACATTATATTCTTTTTACAATGTGAAAAAATGTAATTTATATTATCAAACTAACTAACTATCAACTTGTAGTAAGCATCTTTTATTGGAAGTTAGTGAGTCCCTGGGACTGTGGTCTAGTAGTCAATGTCCTTGTCTTTAATTATGTAGCTTATAAATGGATTTTTTCCAATCCATTTAAAGATTTCTGTTCAAAGTCTAAAATTACCTCACACCTACCCTTTCCTAAAAACAGGGTGTGGCATATGCGATTAGGTAAACTAGGGGTGGCCGAACCGTGGAGCATTGGATGATTACAATTGGTGCATTGCATCCATGCGGCTACTTATTTTTTTGAAGTAACGTAAGAAGGTAGACAAGGTGCTCGAATTGTATTGCGCATCTGAACACATCTGCATCACATGTGCAATCTTCAATACATCAGCAGTTTCTATTTCATTTTAATTACATATCACTAAAAAATTGTAAGTTCGCGGAGCAATGTGCTTCTATGATGAATAATAAATTATGCAAAGCATGATATATTGCCATTATGCAAATTAAAGTGGCATCATAGTGTAACGCTTAAAATTGACAGTGTACCATTCATAGTAAACAATAACTTTCCCTTTTCAATTGATAAACAACAGCATTTATGATTCACATACCACCAGCTGAGTAAGATATTGCATAGCTTAATATTATAATAATAAGAAACCTATAGGACATCTTCTGAATTATCATATTAACCCTTTGATTAGTAAAGTAATTTGTCATGCATTATCTATTGCAGTGCTTCCTAAGCTGTGCGCCGTGGCTGTACCACAAGCGCACCCCGAAAAAAATTACATCTATGGAAAACACACATTAATGAAGATGGTATCAATGATTGTTTTCCATTGTTGCACCAGTTTGTGTGATCTCCAATCACAGCTTATCAAATGGTTCAAAAAATACTCTCGACAGCAGATAATATCGACAAATTCACATGGATTGTAAACCCATTAAGAGCCAAAGCTCCATCAGAATTTACTTCTTTAGAAGTAGAATCTTTTATTGAGTTGTCTTGCGACAATGCATTGAAGACAAAATTTGGTAGCATGGAACTTTTTGGTTTTTGGATATCAGTAAAAGAAGAATATTCACTTCTTAGTGGTAAAGCTCTACGAATATTAATTCCATTTGCAACGTCGAGCAAAATTTGTAAAATTGAAGATAATATAAGAGGTATAGATATATCAATGCGTTTCTCAATTGGAAATGAAGAAAAACTATTGGTAACATAAGGTTTGCCCTGAGATAGACCAATGTTTTGACTGAGAGTGCACCAAAAAAATTCTGATATATTAAGGTGCCGGAAACAGAAAAAGTTTGGGAACCGCTCATCTATTCCCATTCCTGATGTATTTTTTTAGTATTATTATTCTTATATGATATAAATACTACCACACATCTATCACTCACATTATTTTTATTATTTGTTGCAAGTGGTAAAAAATCAAAAAATCGGTGGCCATATAATATTGAGTGTAAATTTACATTCTGGATCGATTCCCTTCCTGGAATCAACGGCAGTAGAGACCACATGCCCACAGATGAAGGCAATAAATATCCAAATCCGAATCGGATGTAATAGCTTCTAGAAAATTGTTCAAAAGTAGTTCATAGATTTGCCAATTATCAAAATGGAGACTGAATTCCATTTTCAAATTAGAGACAAAAATTCACAATTAGTATTCTTAGATATAGAAGATATGAGTCACATGCTTTAAAATACCCCTGCTATGAAAGGTAATAAAAGTGGCCAAAATGAGCAATTTCTTTATGAATCAACTCAGTGAGTCATTTGAGCTTTTACAGGGGATTTGATTCATAGCTTTTTATTCCAAATAAAAAGATCACACCTTTAAATCGACCTGTCAATTTTTTCCGAATTCCAAAAATGGATAAAACTTTTTTTTCACATGACTAGTAAAAATATATGTTTTTAGGTTTTCATTGTTTGTTTTTATAAAATTATCATTTTTGAAAGAAAATGTGTTATTGTAACGACACAACGTCATTGTGTTTGGAGAAAAATACATGCCAAAAGCCTCTCAATATAAGTCATTCAGTTACAAATAATAGTTTTATATATCAGAATAAATAGAAACAATAAGCAGAAAAAAAACCGAAGTCTGACACGGAAGCCATCAACGTTGACCACTGTGCCATGGACCCGGAATTATATTTAATAGTTTTTATTTTCTATACATAAAGTTTGTTATCTAAAGAAAACAACACTACAATACAAACATTCTCAAATTCATAAAACTAGGTTATACATTATGTAGGTAGTTAGAATTGGACTCACCTTTGCTTAGTTGATCAATATTGCTGATTAGTTGTCAATTTCAAATGCTTGTTATAGCCGCGTCTGCCAAAATATAAAAAAAAAACACACGTCAATCAATTATTAATTTGATGAAGCAACGCCGCAAAGCGAATTTGCAATCAATAAACTTATATTATTCATAGGCGGTTACATTTTTACGCTGATGCATGCACACGGTCAAGAGAAGCATACAGGCATATTATTACAAGCCAAAAAGTCATGGTAAAGAAGAAGCATATAGAGTCAAACTATGGATACATAAAAAAACGGATATCATCTTGGAAGAGCTTGACCAGTTTTACTCATGTCTGCCGATAATTGCTTGTTCTTAAGCAGCACTTATTTTTACAAACAGGATGCATTCTTTTAAGAAGTCGTATAAATGATAAAACACTAAATTTTGCATCATTAAAACTCGCTGTGGTCTCGATTATAGGTCAAATATGAAGTCTTGTAGTCGAGTATTTAGCAGAACTACACTTTTAAGCATTTGTCATATTTATGTTATGGACTGAAATCTCCAAGTGGACAATTTAACATATTGATTATTGTAGTTGTATCCAAAATCATGGATGTCTGTGACATTAAAATGCTATCAATAAACACTTTTCTGGCGTTATTAAGAGTTTTCCTGAAATTATATTTAAGGACTTCTGTTTACAGTCTCTAGAGCAGTGTTTTCCAACCTATGGTCCGCGGACCGGCACCAGTCCGCAAGAGTTTATTGCCAGTCAGCGAAAAGTCATAAGTTGAGAACTGACGGTACGTATGTGTATCTGGTTGAAGCCGCTCTGCGAAATATTTTTCCAATTTTTACCGGTCCGCGGATGTAAAAAGGTTCAAGACCAATGCTCTAGAGAACAATATAAAATGAAATATCAAAACACATTGTGTATCGATTTGAATATTGGTGAAATATTTTTGTGCACAAAATCGAATGTTTGATAAAAAAAAATACTGTTTACAAACATATTATGCTTTACATTACTGTTGAGAATAACATCAATTATCATTCTGTTTATTTACAAGAGTCAACGATTTAACAAGTATCGAAGAAAAAAGAATCACAGTGTTTTTAAACGATAATAACTGGTTTTGCTCATTACGAGCGATTGTCAAACGAGCAATGATCAGTTTATAATGCTATATATCAAGGGTTCCTAACAGGTCGATAGTGAAGCAAAATTTGACATGATAAAATTTATATTTTTAGCTTTGTAGAACTAAAAAAACACCAACAAACATTCTCACACGATTCTTATTGGAAGTCGACCACCGTGAAACATTTAAATTAAAAGTAGCCCCCAACCTCACATAGATTTGGTACCCTTGCTATATACGACAGCTTTCCACAAATAAGTAATTAAGTAATCAAGAAATCTATAGAAAAATATTTATTATTTTTATTCATATCATTCTGTGTATAGATTCATATTAGATTTCGATTAACAATAAATTAAAACCACAAGCATCAACAAGGTCGACGGCCTGTATAATCTAATTCACTGGTGTATTTGTGGTAAATAGCATGCAAAAAAAATAACAGATCAAATATTGTTTGGGTATTGCTATTATAATGGAAATTAGATGACAATGAAAATAAAATTGTTGGGAAATCTGTTATGGGGCTAATTCAATAATGGTAAAGACTCAATAATAAACATCTATTATTATGAAACGTAACAAGAATACTTTATTATTTTGTATTCAATTGAATATCTGTTAAACAAAATTATCAGACTAAAAGTAATTTTAACACTTGATGACCCGCTGACACCTTTTGGCGTAAGTTTCTTCCTAACCGTTATGAACCTTTGACGCCTTTTGACATATGGAGCATACGCCAACTTCGTTATATAAAAAAAAAATACTGACAATTATGGTTGGAAAGATAGGGCTATGAGAGGACTAGTGGTTTGCTAATTGCTCTAGATACGCCATGTTTTTTAGGATTGGATGTGTGGCAGGGAATTTTAAACATCACAGAGATCCATGCCTTAGAACACAAATCAATAATCTGATTGAAAAATCAATTTATGAGATTCGAGCTAGCGGGCACCGTAACTGAGACACTTGGTCAGACATGGCTGTATATAAATTTAAATTATTGATACAAAATAAGGTGAAAAAAAATGAAGGCATAAGCCGAAATATTCATCAACTAAAATACTTAGTTATTTTTTCACCTCATTACAATGGAGTCCACGAAGTAAAGGTCAGTTCAATCAATTAATACAAAAAAACTATATTACGCACATATACATAAACGACGATGGCGAGTTTTTTCGGGTATTGTAATCTCATAATAAATTAATTGAGGTTTTCAATAAGTTTTACTTCATACAGTGGCGAACATAGATTATATTCTAGGCTGGAAGTATTTATTATGAACAAAATAAAATCAATACTCACGTAAATATTAAATTACTGTAAATCAACTGTGTGCTAACTTTCTACATGATAATTTTTGTTAATTCATCGCACAATTCTAATTACTACAGTTTATTAGCGAGCAATACTTAAAAAACCCAAACAGGTGAAGATGCGGCCGGCTAATTGAACAGAGGATCAGACCGTTTTAGTGACAAATAAACAAACTACATTCACACTGACTAAAATCAATGCAAAGTATTGAGTGGTGTCACTAGACGTGAATATATTTGTTAGGCATCGGTTTACGTAACTGAGTGTTCGCATTAACTGAAGCCATACGAGCTGTACAAAAAGACGGGCAAACTTGGGACAAATCAAAACAGTGATACATGAAGAATGTATTCAGTATGAGCGTAAAAACCAACGCATATAAAACTAATAGGACTCATTTTTGTATACATAATGCATACAGAATATTTATAAGTGTATAAGAGCCACCTGCATGGTCAACGCCGTTGGCTTCGGTAATGGGTTCGAATCGCAGTACGGACAGTTTTATAAATTGATTTTTCGATTGATTTAGGAATTTCTGTTCGAAGGCATGGATGTATGTGATGTCTTGAATTTCCCCTAACCACTAGACTGTCTTATGTAGCTTATAACTTACTGTTAAGCTGTACTGATTTACACATAGATAATTATGATAAGTACTTCATTCTAGCAAAAAATGCAACCACAATACTAATTAATAAACATTGTGACCATATCAGATGAAAATAATCATAGCCTGTATGTACCTAGCTAACAATTAGTTGCATTAATTTCAAAGATTGCCTTAAAAGTATAAATTGAATGTGAATCATTGCTTTGTCAAAATAATTCTGAAACTGAGCAATTAATAGATAAGGCAAAGCCAAGGTAGATAAGGAGTGATAATACAAATGCTGTGGTGAACAATTTGCACTATTGCTTTGATATTTCTACTTGATTCTGGGGAAAGTAAAAAACACATTTATATATCTACACCAGCAATAGTCAACCTTTCAATGGTCTGTGGCAAAATGCATCATTCTGTCTCGGAATCAATGGCCAGTCTATTTTATGAAATTAAATTTAAGAATACAAAATCAATTAAAATAATTTGATACTATTAATAACACTTATTTATAAAAATTTAATGATGTTATTCAACTTCTGTATTTCATGTTCTTTTCAAAGCGTATACCTACTTTGTTGATGTATACAAATTCATTCCGCAGCAAATTCATAACAGGCAAACCATTATTCAGGATTAAGAAATAATTTCCTGCCTCACGTGTCAAAGTTAACGATATTCTGCATCTACTTTATTTTTCTAGATTGGAATTTTATAATTGAGGGCTGGACCAAAAGACAAATCATATAGGGTCAGATTCGGCCTACGAGCCGGTGGTTGCCCGTATATGATACACAGTAATATAACAGAAATGGGTTTTAAAATATTGGATTGTAAGAATATTGTTCACCTTGTTTACAAATGGTCACTATTTAGTTATTGTGATTAGGAATATCCTGTATAGGTTTGGGAGTAGGAAATCGTGGTTTTTTTAAAACAACAAGCGGTCCTCAACATTCGTGCATTCTATTTTGGTAAGATTTGCTCGTTCGCACATTATACTTTTTAAAAATAACTCTTCAAGGCCTCAATGCTTACAATTTTGTGTAAAATATTATATAAAAGTCAATTATTTAGCTAGCGTCAAATACCTTTTTGTTTATAACAAAGTTTCAACGACAGAGGCTTAAAAGGGCTTTATACAAACTATGACCGCTACAAAGTTATATTACGAGAAATGCAGAAAGGCAGAAGGATGATACTAATAAGGTAAAGAAACTCATCTCTCTCGGTAAGAAAAATAATTGTGTTTTCATTTTTTGCATGTCATAGGTATAACAAGACAGACAGACAAGATGTCGAATAATTGTTACAGAATTAATTACGACGCAATATTTTCACTCAGAATCGAGAACATTTAAATCTATAAATCACATCGGAAAACTATAGATTTTGCATATTTTTGTATTTCGAAATTTCGTAGCCAGAATTAGTTGCATTACTCATACCTGGTAAACGGCTACATACCTTTATTTGTATCTTTAAAAATGGAAACATTTGTATTGAAAAGATCTCAGTTAACACAAAAAGCAAAATCATGTAGAATTTAACTGTTTTTTTTTTGTGAATGACTAAGCTATTCCCGGGAATTACTATGGATGAATATTTTATTCATTATTTTATGGAAATAATCAGTTTCAGAAAAAAAAAATTAAAATGTATATTAACAGCTTAACGACTGTGGACGCGTATTTGAGTCTTTGAAAAACAAAGGTTGCTGGCCGGCGGACACATATATGCGAAGTATCTGGAAGCTAAGAAAATTAAATTTTGTAAAGATATCTCAATTTGCTTACAAATTATAGTGAATTTGGTAAAATTACAATTTTTGCGAATTTTTCGCAAAATTTTATTTCGCCAGGTGAAATTTTATAAAAAAAAACGTGCGGTCGTTAAGCTGTTAAAGGGTAAGACTTGGGTATACAATAAATTGTATATAATTTCAATGATTTAAATCACATAAAACAAACAGAGCATATCGATGTTTTAAAAAACAAATGAAGATTACTTTTAATTAAAATTTTGTTTCACTTCAAGCTCCAAAAGCTTTTGTTTTATTACTATATTTTATTGCAGAACAGTACATACATTATTTAACATTTCAGTACTGAAATACGAAAATAGGATCGAGGGGCGACGGGGTACCAAGTCACCCCACACAAATTTGCATAATATTTGCATAGTATTAATTGAGGTATAATTGTAGATTACAATAAATGTCAGCTAGATATTATTGGTATTTAGCAAATGTTTAAAATAAGAAGAATATTGCAATGCGAATGTACCCCATAGGAACTCGAAGGTTAACATGTATTGAACCTAGTCTATAAATACAAAAAGTCGTGTGTTGAGTTGATTATATGTATGTATCGCAAATTTGAATTCTCTGAAAAAATTTCTGTCCTGAAAAAACCTGATGAAAAAAGAAGAATAATACATTTTCGGTAAAATAAAAACTTTTTATATTGGACTTCTGGATTTGAAATAGATTTACATTCAAAATACTTTGTTCAATCGTATGAGATTAACACACAAATATTCATTCAACATTAATTAACTAAAAAATTATATACGTGAATTAATGTTTTTTGCTAGAACGATGATGATATAATACAGGGGCGGATATACATGAGGTCAACAAGAGCCACATTCTGAATTTTCAAATATATAAAGAACCACAACATAATCACTTTCTCAAGTAGTATTAAATACACAAATTTTAATTGATATATAAAGCAAGAAAAATATTTTCATCAAGAGATATTGGGAGTCGCACTAAACCCAATGAAGAGCCGCGTTTTCCCACGTCTGATGTCATACATTCTTCTACAAAAAGGACTCATAGTTAAGTGGTTAAAAATTTTAAGAAAATCAGATAGTCTATTTTATCAATATATTAGTTATTTGCACGCACTGTTGACATACAAAGATTAAAATACTATGTACGCACTTTAAAAACCTAAATATTTATTACTTTAATGATATTTTCTACACATATCCCTAAACAAATATAATATAGAATTGAAATAATCCTCGACTTGAGCGATTTTCGACTTACAGGGGACCCTTTGGAACGAATTAACCGAGTATGTCGAGACACATATCGTCGATAATTTTCTACAAGCACATATCTTAACTCATTGGCATCGGATGACTCGTATACGAGTCTTTTCGCCAGTCTGACTGACGCGTTGAAATATATACATCCAATGCGACAAATGTTTTAGATTCTCTACAGAGATGGCGTAACAAATGTTTGATGCATCATTTAAAAAATAAAATATTAAAATATATGCACAAATATTTTTTTTATTTGGTGATTTCGGCGATGAAAAATCAGCAGACAGTTAAAATATAACTTGAAAAAATAGGCCACCAAAATATAAGCAATTGTAGGCTAAAAATAAACTTTTATATTTTCTAATTCTGTTGTGAAATAAAATAAACAGGAGTACATCTATATTTGGCTTGTTATTTATTACTTTTCCGATAAAATGTATAATTCTATATCAAATAACCGATTTTCTATCTTAAAAAATACAAAAGGTTGAGTATCACAAATAATAGAGGGCTAAAATATATAAATTATTATGCAACAAAGTGTTGTACAACTGGTGTCCAAATTATTTTTTAAAATGTCATACAGTTTTAAAGTTATACTTTTTTTACGAAAGTATCTAGTTTTTTGCACAATTTTGCAAAAATGCCCCGTAACCAGGTCGGCTTTCAGGTAAAAATGCCCGATGCGAATGAGTTAACTTCTATCAATTTTGATTTAATGAATTCAAAATTTCAATATACATATTCCTTTAACTTGTATTACAAAAAAAATATATATCATGCTTTATTTGACCTAATACAAAAACATTGGTAAAAAATAATATGGCAAATTATATAGTAATGTGCTAAATTTAGTATGAAGGAGAGGGTGGCATGGATGGGAACATTTCTGGTTTCTTCCTTATTAACTTCCTCAAAGATAATGAGGAAAAAACCATTCCAGTAGTGTTTTATAGCAATAGAAAGCGATAGCGACAAATGTAGAATAAAGTACATTTATTTGTCTCCTGAAAATTTGTATTTTTTTGAGATACGAAATTGTAGCAAATTACCGAAGATATATAGTTTTGTTCATATTGACACAATATTTCATTTAATTTAGAAAATTCGAATCAATAGTAGGTATATTATGTTATTAATTTTTTAAGATGTAAGTGACAAGTATATTTTTATTATTATTTTTACAATAAAATAAATGACAAATCATGCAGATTAAATTTTGGCATTACTATTGAATGTATGAAATGTTTGACTTTAGGCTGATAGTAAGTTTTCTTGGTAGAATAAAGAGCAAAGATGACAGATCGGAAAAATTATCATTCCTAAAATGACTAGGAGATTTGGCATAAAATATTTTTTAATGTTTTATAGTAAATAAAGAAATAAATAAGTAACTCAACTTCTTTCTTAGAAGTTGCGAGTTAGATTAACTGATTGTCAGCCAATTAATTTGTACCCTATTGTCAAAAAATTTCTTTCATGGGAGGCAATTAAAACATCAATCAATAAGACAAAAGTTGGGAAGGAAAAATAAGACAGAAGATAGTTGACATATCAATGATGCAATTGGACTAATAGAAATGATGATTTGAAAGCATACACAGCACTACCACTGAATCAAGGTGGTTAGCAGTGGCATCAGAAACAACCAAGGTACATTTAAAAACACCAACATAATAAGAAGGAAGTTAAATATTTCAGTAGAATAATACAGAAATCAAATGTAATATTGCTGAAAATATGATAGAACTCATATAAATTTAGATAAAATTATGTAAATGCAATATTGAAAATCTAATCGAGTAGTTATGTTCGTATTATGATAACAATTGTTGCTCAGAGTACCAGATAGTGTTATTTAATTTTATTCAAAATAGTATTATAAAAATCACAGGAAATGAAAATTAGATACGCACGTATCACTAATTCATCTATAAACTAAGTAAGCAGCTCGATAGGAACTACAAATTGTAAAGGACACACTTGTAACCGTTATATTTATATAAATCGAAAATATTTTTATGTCAAAATACCTCTGTAAAGTTTTTCCACGACCACCTTTGAAATTTTAATTGGATGCAAACGTCAAACTGTTTCACTGACCACAAAAATGAAAAACACTGTTCCAAATACAGTTATTCAGGTTACTGTTGGAATGACGTTTATTTACGTCAAGTACTCAGCGCTTAAGCCTGTTTAGTTTTAATTAATGCAGGCGATCTATCATGTGACCAAATATAAATAATATTATAATGTAAACATACGAAAAATTCAATGTCGAAGGGTAAAAAACAAGGAAAGCCTCTCATCGAGAGAGATATACAAAGAACCGTGACAAGCAACTTTAAATAGCCTTAAACTCACCTACTGCGGCAATTATGACTATTTTTCTGCCGAAAGGCCAATCAACTTTCCAATGAAAAATCACTTTATCACAAACACTTATAGGACACCATTATTGTGTAAACATATTTAGACAGACTGTTTAACAATGATTTTGATTACTGTCACCGTAAATACAAATAAAATTTCACTTTTTCAAAAAAAAACTATTGAAATTTCTGGGATGTCAATCCGTCTACTTTTATGACAAATACATTCAAGATGTCTGCCGTATCCGGTAAAATACTATTGTGAAACGTCAAACGAAGTAAGTTTGAACTGTTAGATTAGTCAAATGATAATACTACGATATGGTTGTTCGTAAAGAAAAGTTAAAGCGTACGCTGACATTTTATATATACGATTGAATAATTATTTTGATTGCTTTATTTTACTCAGATATCATTAAATTTAATGTTTTTTAAGTTATTAGACCACCGGAAGTTTTTAAAAATATATAATGTTGCTGCCAATGTAATATGTACATATATTATAATATTATAAGATCGACTTTGGCTATGTTAGTTTTTCATTGTTATCTGTTATCTACTAAATACAACTTTATAAAAAGTTAAATCTACAGAATTTGCATGATGATTACAAAAAATCATATTATTGAATTAATATAGAAATTTAAATTCGAATATCAATATTTATGTGAAGTTTGTTTAGTTTCTAAATATGTTTCATGGATTTTTCTGACGTTCTTATTAAACAGGGCCTCCAAATTTTATTGCGCTGAGCCCCCGGGTGCTAAATCCGCCACTGTTCACCATATTATTTAGAAAATATATAATCAAGTACTTGTAATAAAGTCACAATCATTATAGACGACTTTTCTCATATAAAATGTTTCACTAAATTCTGGCGAGTGCCCTTAACGATTTTAAAAAACCTATTTCAATTAAAGTAGAAAAAATAAATTATCTGAGAAAAGACGTACTATGATGTAGGTCGACAACACTCGATTTCAGAACTCTATTTCAAGCTTTCTATACATATATCGCGATCTGATGTAAATCGAGTGCAGATAGTTTATCAAAAACATCATTTCCTAATTAAAAAATGGCATTAATGCTATCTTTAAGAATTGAAAAACACTTTTATTTAACCTTTCATCAGCCAACCCTGAAAAAATTATGAGATATTTTTATGTCAATATGTCAAAACAGTTAAAATATCTATCACAATAGTGATTAACAATACTTGCATCGTGTCGCAATGCTTCTCAAATTCGTATTTGGTATTTATGCCCATGGAACTGTGTAATGAACAAACCCTTCTGAGCAAATCAATATTCAAGCTCTCACAAGAGCGGATAAGTTATCGATACTGATCAATATTCTTTTTATATTTTCTTGATATATATTGATTAAATGGAATGGGGAATAATGATCGCTTTATGTAAATTTTGTGTACATTTATTATGTCTGTCTTGATATGTGAGCCTCTGTTCACTTCATTGATCTCTTTTAACTGTTAAGAATGCAACTGATCTCCACAAAAGATCCAGCACGAAAAAGTTGATAAATGAAGAGGAAATAAATTTGATGTATATTAACAAATAAAAGGAAGCAAATACCTAGGAGGACTATTCCTAGTGGAAAAAAGGTGGCTGCTTACATTTTAAATATTATCAAAACTAATATAATAAATAATAATAACAACAGAACAGTATTATTGCTTTAAAATAATATGTTACTCAGAATATAATTCAATATTAAATATATTGTCCAATGTGCAAAATTCTAATATAAAGTAAGTTACATGTGCAAAATTCAATTCATTAAATTCGTCTTATGTGCATAAAATACGAAGTATTATTTCTTACTAGCTGTAAGCCCGTTGACCTCAACGGGGGGATTTTTGTTGCATTTTTAAGAAGTCAGAAAATTACAAACCTATTTATTGAATAAGCTAGAAATTCTAAAAATAAAATAAATATATCTCGGGGCATATATCGACAGCATGCCCTGTAGTATTTAAATTGTAAATTATTTAATTTTTGGAATAATGTTGAGTTTGCTAACAATTATTTTTCCTATTAGCAGAAATATACCTCGTAAATTACCTATTTTTTGGAACAATGTTTAAGTTTGCTGACAATTTTTTTCGTAGTGACAGAAATTTCGTAAAATATTAAATCTTTGGAATAATGTTCAAGTTTGCTAACAATCATTTTTCATAGTAGCATAAATCGACCTCGGCGCATATATCGACAGCCCTGCACTTTTAAATTGTAAATTACTTAATTTTTGAAATAATGTTTAAGTTTGCTAATAATCATTTTTCACATGCAAAATGGTATAAATTAATTGCACATTTTATCAAAACAAAATTATCAATTTTCCATGTTACAATCAAATGCATATTTATCAAATTAATAAGAATAAATTAACTTCACTAATTCGCCAAACGGAGCTTATTTTTAGGAATATATGAGTCTTTAAGGGAACCAAACATAAAAATGGTGAAACTTTTCCATTTGACTTTTAAGTGCAATTACGTTTTCAATTAATTTTTGTGGGAACTGTCATCAACTTTTAATTTTATGTGAAAGTTTTTTCAATAAATAAGCATAAAAAAGTAATACAAAATAACTTAGATTATTCCACGTATTGTGCTACAAACTGTGACACGTGTTTCGCCTATTTCAGAGGCATCCTCAGACAGACTTACTTTCATTAAGTAAAAGTAAGTCTGTCTGAGGATGCCTCTGAAAGAGGCGAAACACGTGTCACAGTTTGTAGCACAATACGTGGAATAATCTAAGTTATTTTTTATTTTATATTCAAATGAACTTCCACAAAGATACCGACGAATCCATCGAAAGCATAAACAATGTATTTTAGAGAAAAAATGATTGAAATTATGCAATAAAAAGGGTGGGTTCAGTTCACTTTTTCCCATCATCCTAACTTGGCTCACTTTGCCGTATTTTTATCTCGTTGACCCCAATCTATCAAACTATTTCGCTTACTTTATTTATATTACTATTTGAGCATAAATTTACCTTGTCCAAAGCATAGACTCGTTTACTCGTTATTTAAAACAAAAGATACAAAACTTTTAAATTATCGGGATAAATTCTAAATACCCTCTGTTAAAAAGTAAAATATTTAATAGCCGTCAGCATATGACACACATGGAATATTTGCATTTAACTGTCGAAACTATATTATGTAAAATATACCACATTCATATTTGACAGACGTCACAATCTTGAATAAAAACAATCGAAGTCAGTTTGTGAATCACAAATATCGTTCCATTTTCAAATGCTTGATTTATATAATGTATTTTTATCGCCTTGATATTTATGACGTTAGCTCAGTTGATAGAGAGCTCGACTGGTAATACAGAGTTCTGTGTTCGATCCACGGTCGCGGCGTTTTTTTGTATGAAATTTTTTCAGCGATTTGTTTAGTCAAATAATAAACAGTGTATTGGGAAAATATGTCTTTAGTATGAATAAAAATATTGCGTCAGCGGAGCTGGTGAGGAGGGTGGGGGAAGGGGCAAGGGGAGGGGAAATCGCGGACAATCATGCAATCATTCGGACATTATCGAGTATTAATATATAGATTAAAATATAAAGCTTTAACAAAACATGAATTATCAGAAAAATCATAAATAAATCAGTGATACTATAAAAATCATTTAAAATTATTATTTTTTTCGGCAGCTTTTCTTTGATTATCTTGGAAAGTCTTTTTCACCAAATTTTTGACAAATTAAATGTGCAGCAACGATATTTTATTATCTAATTAAGTGGCCAGAATTTAGATCTATTATGTAATCATAAAGTTATGTTGGTAATGCTCGTAATCATATGAAGCTAGCGTCAAGCAAATTTATTTCCGGCTGCATTCTCGTGGTGTGGCAGTTCAAGAAGATCTGTCAGAAGTTTCCGCAATTACGGAGATTTCTTTTAAATTGTGAAAATGACGGATCCAGGCGGGGATGATCATGTTACATTCGTGGCTCCCGTTATCCAGGACAACCCCTTCGGGTGGGGACCCTGCGAAATGCTCGATCAATTCAGAGATATGCCTTACCAGCCTTTCAGTAAAGGAGACAGGCTAGGAAAAATTAGTGACTGGACCGGTGTCCAAGACAAGAAATACGCCAGTACGTTATCATTGTTTTGATATATTCAGTATACTTCAGATCATGCAACCGTATTCTTATCAGTAGTAAACTTTTTAAATTATGATTAGTGTTACGCCCGTCCACAATATTGTCTTTTGTAATACATAACCTTTATCAATATCATATGCATCGCATGTCCTGTGAATACATGTTAAATTGGTGTCGCTTTCGTGGCATTGTGCTCGTAAACTTTTGTATCTTATTTAATATTTTTTTTACTCCTTTATTTATTTTTGAAACCAACGAGAATTACTAGTTTATTAAACATATTCCCTTCTCAAGCAATTGTCCGATAAATTTACACATATTTTGTATGAAAGGAACTCTGAAATAAAATTAATTTATTCTAAGCTAGGCTTTAATATATTCTCAATATATTGCAAATATGAATGAGATGGACTGTCATGGAAAGAAAATTTACAATCTGAAAATACTATTTTTCTTGAATTCTCCTTAATTTGTTAAAAACAATCATGGTAAATAAAAGCCATTCTATATCGACTTCCCAGTTGATAATTTTTTAAAATGTTAATTAATTGTTTTTATTCGGTCGAAATACTATTCTATTTTTGTCACTTATAAATTACTGGCGCACTAATATTTTTTATTAAGATAAATTAGTTCAAATTTAAATTTATTGATTCTCATTATGACTGAATATATCAAACATTCTATTTTTACATTTTTAAACTCACGTATTCAGCTCTGGTGCTATGATATTTATACTTGTCAAATCTTGATAAATTTGACCTTATTCCCTTCCTGAGGTATGAATTGCAAATTAAATTAGGGTACTTCTTTGTTTAATGCCAGGCATTGAAAAATGCAACGATCATCGCTGCACCTACTTGTCCTGATAGAGCCTTACTCGACCTCGTTCAAAATATAAAAAATAACATTAAAATTGCCCTTTTAAATGTGTTCTCGAACATCAACTTCAAGGTGTTCGGTGCCATTCATTGTTTCCTCAAAACGGGACGGGACATCAACTTATTTTTAGTCAATAGTGTGCATTCGAAAAAACAAATATCTCTTGCCAGTTTTTATATATGAAAATAACATTGTGTTCAGAGCTTCTCATTGAATCTTTAAATTAATTTGAAATTTATTTTTCAGACAAGTATGCATCGCAGTTTGGTGGCGGAAGTCAGTATGCCTACTTCCACGAAGAAGACGAGTCCACCTTCCACTTGGTGGACACGACTCGCGAGCAGAAGCCTCCGTACCAACGCGGCCGGTTCCGCGGAAATCAGAGAGCTATGCGCGGCAACCGTGGCGGTCGAGGTCAGGGCATGACCACTTTGGGAAAAGGAAAGCCCCGCGACCAGAAACGCGGAAAGAAATGGGGACAGCGCGGCGCCCCGCACAAGATCAGGGATGCCTCTGTCACCGTGCGTCCCGATTGGGTTACTATCGAAGAAATGGACTTTCCCCGTCTCGCCAAGCTGTCTCTGCCTGGTGTCAAGGATGGTGCGCTTAATTTTATAATTTTATTCGTTCAATAGGGTTTATCATGCAAATCTAACGATGCAATCGTTGATAAATTATATGAAAGACTAACATAGATTTGTGATGTTTATAATGATATTGACCGATATGATATATTATCGCTGTTAAGCTTTTAACACAAGCCTAGGTTCTTTGGGGCTAAGAGCCTTGTTGAAAGAAACTAGAATTATGCTTAAATTAATAAATAAGTATACTCAATCCTATTTTTATTCAGTAG
The DNA here is from genome assembly GCA_031772345.1 of Himalopsyche anomala. Classification (NCBI taxonomy): domain Eukaryota; kingdom Metazoa; phylum Arthropoda; class Insecta; order Trichoptera; family Rhyacophilidae; genus Himalopsyche; species Himalopsyche anomala. The sequence goes on from CM062840.1 coordinate 12,860,936, forward strand.
ATGTGCTCCATTTTTATATCGCTTAAAAAAGACTCAACTTACATAGAAAATGTCAAGATGTTTTACATAAATTTCAAAAACTGCATAACTCTAAAGCAGTAAGCTTAAATATACCCAGAATCTCATAAAAAAGTTAAATAACAGCCTAGAAAATTGCCCAAAAAGTTTTGATTTATTTTCTTGAAAAATAACATTTTGCAGCCTCAATTATCGTCTCTATATGACAATGCTCAGTACAATTTAGCATTTGGCTCGAAATCATTTCCCCACTAGAGGAGATAGTATTCATATCAATTCTACATGTTAAAGACAATGACCATCCTGCTGTTTATTTTCTAAGAATGCATTCTGCGATCAATGATATATTAATTTATTGCCAAGTTGGAGACCTTCTCGAACTATATTTGCAGTGTTTTTTCCTGAAAATTGTCATTAATTAGAAACTGCATAACTTCTAAATCGCATTTAAAAGGGTCGCAAAAAAAGACGTCCGTGTGTAGGTCAAATATGAAGTATAGCTTTTCACTCTTCATGAGAGTAGCATAATTTATAATTATTAATTCCCACAACTATGATACTGTAAACTTTATTTAAAAAATGTTCGATCTTTTTCATGTGAATAAGTTGTTCAAATAACTTGATAATTGTTCTTGTCAGTATAATGGGTGCATTCAAATATAACCTTTCGCTTGAGAATCTAACTTTCAATTCTCTCCCATCAATTGACCTCGGTTGTCTGCTGTACGAATGTCATAAAAATTAAGTGTGATTATATGTAGATATTTTTATAGTTTCTCTAGCAACAACTCTAATCTATTTCTTCTTTTTATAGGCGAAGACATTATTTGCTGTGGTACATTGGAGTACTACGACAAAACTTACGATCGTGTTAATTTGAAACACGAAAGACCCTTGCAACGAATTGACAGGATTTTCCATACGGTTTGTACAAATCATTTTATTTTTCAATTAAATTTTTAATTGTTAATTAAACCACCTGGATGTCTCATCATTGAGAAGACAGTCTTATGTCTGCGGTGGTTTTGCGATACTCACAGGCATATTCGAAAATTTTGGTTACGACGACAACTTGTCAGTAAAATGAAGGGCGTTACTATAAGATAATACTTTTGAAATTCAATCGACTATTAATTATTTTATCAAAACACATCTGATAAGTCTGCTTGCTGAAGTCACCGAGTCTACTTAGAATTGGAACATAGTACAAGCCATCAAGGATGATGTCGAAGAACATGACCGAGAATACTTTCATACCAATTATAGCAGAAACAGAAAATAAATTAGTCCTGTAGAATATGCAGGGTGTGCGCCATGCCACGCCCAAAAATGAGTAAGACTCAGTACTACCGATCCCTCTAAGCTGTGCGTTCCTCAAGTTCCTGCGGCCGTGCAGCAGTTGGGAAGCCCCCGCGCACTCATTCCGAGTTGGCGCGCACTACAAGTCAGTTGTTCAATTAACATTTCTTCGGTTCGCGTAGCCTTTGAAATTTCCGCGCAGCTAACCTCTTGTCTTAAAAGGAATATTGCTCGGTACAAGTGGAAACTTTGTAATATGACTCTCTTTAAAGGGCAACACTGGTAATGTTATCATTTTAAATTGAATTATTACAGTCTTTCAAACAACGGTAAACAGTTTCATTGATTTGAGTGAGTAGTTTGATAGTTAATAGAATTTTTAGAAAATTGAAAACAAAAGCTATTGTTTAAAAATCCTGGGCACCGTTGGTTTCTCTTAAATTTGGCTGAAGCTTGAACTGTTGGACGAATCTTCTGTGATGCTGTTAATTTTGAAGGTTTCAGTGGGTTCAAATGCAATGTTTATTAGTGAGTGTTTTTAAGGTTGCTAGTAGATTTAAGTCATTTTTAAAATGCTTAAAATTAGAAAATTAGACAAGTCGGTTATTTAAAATTTAAAATTTCATGTATTTTTTCTTGTGATTGGTATAAAAAAGCAAACCGTTAATTGTGTTCTTCATTTTCATCTTCAGGTCACAACTACCGACGATCCTGTCATCCGTAAACTGACCAAGAGTGTGGGAACTGTGTACGCCACTGACACCATTTTGGCAACCATCATGTGCTGCACCAGGTCTACCTATTCCTGGGATATTGTCATTGAAAAGATTGGTGAGTTTGAATTTGCACGGATGATATTAAAAATGCTGTATTTTAATGAAAATAATACAATAAAGGTGAATCAATGATCCATTCATTGTTTTCATTGTTCATTCATAATTATTAGTCTGAGTCAAATACCCATAAGAACATTGTTAAAAAATCTCACATTTTTTGTCAACAGGTGATAAGCTATTCATGGATAAGCGTGACAGTACAGAATTTGATTTGTTAACTGTGAATGAGACATCAGTGGAGCCCCCAGCAGACGAAAGCAACTCGCTTAACTCCCCCCGCAACCTCGCCCTCGAAGCTACCTTTATTAATCACAATTTCAGTCAACAGGTATATTATTGTTTTCTATATAAATTACAAGATATTACACCCGTTGTGTCCAATAATAAAACAAAAACTGTAATTCTTATTTAGTAAACTAAAAGAAAATTGAAAGGCTTGATTTTGCTATTATTGGCTGACCTTTTACTTATGACAAAAATCTACCAATTCCGGTTTGATTTTGTCCTTTTGGGGCGTATCGATTCCCTGTGGACCTGCCAAAAGCTTTGCTGTCCTGTCACATGCTAGCATCTATCTTCCGGAGGTATGTGCAGCATCTGACTCAAGACAGATTCAACTTTTCCATGATAGATAAGCTAGTGCTGTCCATGCGAAAACCAATGTTTATCAAATCGCATTTGTTTTAACTGTGTATGGCTGTGTCCTAGACAGTATGCATTTAGTGAAATGTTGCTGTAGTTATTGCTAAGCGAAAAGCCATTTTTTTATATTATATATTACGGCCACACTCATGTCTGTTCTAGAATAATAATGGGTGTACATTTATGTTCTAGGTCCTTCGAAGTGGTGTAGGTGAACCCCGTTACAAGTTCCCAGAAGCGAATCCCTTCGTTTCAGAGGAAGAGGAAGGAGAAGTAGCTTCCGTTGCTTACCGTTACCGCAAATGGGACCTGAACAATGGTGTGGTAAGAAATTTTCTTATATTCTATTTCGTTATCAAATGTATGATTTATATTGTTTACTGTTAATTTATGATGTGGGATAATGACAACACTCTTAATCAGACTTAAAAACTCGTTAACAACTATTGTGAATGTGTTGTAGATTTTAAGGTTTAAAAAAAATGCTAGAGATCTTCAATTAACAGTTATTTTACTTTACTTAACACAATCTGGGCTGGCTTGTGGCATGTGCAAAGTGTGTGGCGCTGTAAGATTTCAGTACTGTCCACTCATTGAGTTCTAGTGCACACAGGCACAGAAATAAACACTATGTTCTTCTCTCTAATTTCAGTTAAATGTTAGATTACAACTTGACTGGCGAATGGTGTGTAAATCATAACTAATTCATCGTTCATTTTTTCCAGATACTGGTTGCCCGTTGCGAACATGATGCCGTTGTCCCGTCTCCCACTGGAGAACTTCAATTCTTGACAGTGAAGGCTCTCAACGAATGGGATTCCAAGGCCGCTAACGGAGTTGAGTGGCGCCAGAAACTCGATACACAGCGAGGAGCCGTCCTTGCCAATGAATTGAGAAACAATGCCTGCAAACTCGCTAAGTGGACTGTTCAGGTAACTTATTCAGTAATGTTAGGCTTGTAGTCGAGTGATCAACGGTGTTGGGGTGAACACACATTTGCCAGTATAAACGGCTTCATAAAAATTGATTTATAGATTTGTGTTCAATCAAAACGTGGATATTAGTAATATCTAAATACTCTCCCATTTTTTTTTTGTTTTTATCGTGACTTCACTGTAGATCAAATGGCTTCCTAATGTAGGTATCACAACAGGAGTTTTTCTACGAGAACTGTTGGTTACTCGCTCATTTTCTAGTAGTAAAGACAGGAAGGATAAAGCAGGATTGGACTAGTGCAGTGGAAGGGAACCTGCGACCTCTTGGGTACTCTGATGTGGCCTTTTGACTTGATCAAAATATTCACTAAAAAAGCGTAATAAACCCATTATAAGTTCGAAAGTTGAAAAAAAAGGGGTGTCAACTTTTTCTTTTCTGTGGTCTTATGTTGAATCAGATAAATGAATGTGGCCTTTAGAAATGAAAAGGTTCCCCACCCTGTACTAGTAGTTAGCTAATCACACTGCACCCTGTTATTTTGGAACTGGGATGGTGGGGTTCAAACAGAAATCGAAAAATACTGTTCGTAGTGGGATTCGAACTCGTGCGGTCCGCCATGGAAGCCAACAGCGTTGACCACTGCCCCACAAACCTGACATACATAGCCTCCCATTTATTCCATCCTAAAAATGGGGACTAGTAAGAGTGATTAGCTGTCACATTTTTTTATAAGATCATGTTGAATGTAATAAATTATCTGAATTCATTCCACGTGTGAATGTTATATTGTTTTTGAAAATATTCCAGGCTCTTTTAGCTGGTTCAGACCACATTAAGTTCGGCTACGTTTCCCGTGCCGTGGTCCGTGACTCGTCGCGCCACGTCATTCTGGGAACGCAGCAGTACAAGCCGAGCGAGGTGGCCGCCCAGATCAATCTCTCCATGGACAATGCCTGGGGTATTCTCCGATGCATCGTTGATATTTGTATGAAGCAGAAGGATGGTGAGTCCCATTTTGTTTTGTGTGCTCAGCGTTGATCATTTTTATTTAGTCACGGATCTAATGAAATATTTTCATTTTGCTGTGCATTACATAAATTATTCGTGTAAGACAGTATTACTTTGTCTGGCATTTTTTTGACCATGGCTGTTGCACCATCACTGCTCACATCGACACATTTGTCTTTACTTATTGTAGTCGTAAAGCCATTGATATAGTTTTTATTGTCATTAGTGCGATATTTAGTATGTAAGAAAATCATTTTCAATGTTTGATACTGCCTACATTATTTAAAAATTTTATTCTGCTTAATATTGCTGTGCTTTGATATTGCAGAAAATTTGGGAAATGCCATCAGTCCAATGTTGATTGAAAAAAAACTAGCCACATGTCAAAATATAGTATATTTACTACATTTAAGCGTTTTGCGTTTTATTTTCAACAATGATTCGAATGTCGGTTTATTTATTTGATGACTGTGGATTGTTGGCAAGATGAGATTAACTTGGTAAAACTATTATAATAATTTAAATTGCATTGACCCCCATGAAACAAGATATCGGTAACTCGACGATCAATATTTTAAAATTTTATAAGGTACTGATTTGATAGATGTAATAATAGTTGCATGGTTATAAAAGCATTTTGCACAGGTTGTTGATATTATTCGATTGAAGATATGAATACCTAGAAAATATCTTCATACTAGTTATGAATTTCCTGTCTTAAATCTGCATAAGTAGTTGACATAAAAATATTTTTAGTGATGACAAAAATTATTTCTTTTTCAGGTAAATATTTGATCATGAAGGATCCAAACAAGCTCATGATTCGTCTGTACGACATTCCCGATAACACTTTCGAATCCGATGGAACAGAAGACAGCGGAGACGAAGGACCCGAAACCTCGTTTGCGCCGCCTTACCCCTACGCCAACACCAAGAGAATGTGAGGAGCTCGCCTCTGACACAGTGCCTCATCAATTGTTTACAATGTCAACTCAATATAATCACTTTTTTACTCTTGCGTTTGTGTATTGTCGTCTTCAGTTACACATCAGTATTTCTCTGGTATGGGTATGAATTTTGTAAAATTTCAAAATTTTACTTTTTCTTTTGTATATTGATGAATGATGTCTGTATTTATCATTATAATTTGGCAATTATAATAAAGTGAATTATTTGATACAAATATTCCATTGTTTTATTACACCATATCCTCATATATTTTTATTTTGGATGTATTTAGTTAGAATCCCCACTTTTTGGATAGTGAAGAAAATGTACAGAAATATTATTGTATTTCACCACTTCAGTACAACAATTAGGTAACTTGATTTATAATATTTTTGAGATTAGCTATTGAATATGTTTTCACATTTTATTCTATAAAATTCAATTCAATTTTTTTTCTTATTATTTAAAACAGCATTTTTCATTTTTACTTCAAACAATGATTATAACTTCTTAGATCAGGCATGGCCAAACGGCGACCAGGTGTGTATTTTTCTATTGCCTGCGAGCTTTTAGTGTATTTCTGAAAAAGATTTGCTTACATAAATAAAAAAAAAACTAGTTTCATTTCCTGGGAGAATTTATCAGGGTTGAAAGAGTATAGTCATGCTGAAACTGGGCAGTAGAAACCTATTTCTGTTTAAGTTCTTGGGGTGCCTCGTCTTCAGTTTCAGTTTGAAAGTGCTGTTTCTGTATTCTCGTTCTAACATGCTTTGTGTCAAATTTTGGTTTTGTTTCTAGCATCTTTGCAATCTCAGCAGCAAAAGTTAAAACTTGTTCATAAGTTTCATCACTACTGCATCTTGGATTTTTTTTAGTTAGCTAGTCTTAGAGTATAGTCAAACAGTCCAAAACTGATCCCCTGTTAGTCTAAATATGTACTTATCAAACTTCATATTGCAACCATATAAATGTTTTTTTGTCTTATTTAATAAAACAACCACCAATACGTGTATTCACAAATACTGATACATCGCATCTAGGAATAAGTATAAAAACCACGGTGACAGCAGTTGCATGTAGCGTAATACGCAACCGACGGCGTTAATTGTAGGCTGAGGGCCTTAGATGTATGTATGGTATGTTGATGAATGAATGAAGAGACAACGAAAATTTTTCTTGTGATCCGGCGAGTAGTTTGTCAAACTAAGAACTTGAAATACACGCAATAAAAGTATTGCGTGAAGTTCAAGAAATCTCTTTCTCGAGTTACATATATCATAGACAGTCATTATTAGTGAATTTGTGGAAATCTCTGGCTTAAAACCTGAGGATTTCAAATCACAGATTTTCTAAACATACTCATAAACTCTCATATAATCACAGAATAAAAAAAAACAAAACTTCATTTATAAAACAATTTTATTGTAAAAATTCGAATAAAAGCCATCCTTTTTAAGGTATTAATACATTATTCAATTTGATTATCAATCTTTTTTAAGACTAAAATTTAAAAAAATAGTAGTTTCAATATCCTACTTACATTTTCAAAAGCATTTGAAAAATATAATTGAATATGAATTCTGAAAACAGAAATATCACCTTGTACGTTCCTATACAAATGTAGGTGCCTTGTAATCTTATGACACACAATATTAAATTCAATTTTTATCTCTAATAGTTTCCAATGGCTTCTGAAGAATATATATTTTTTTATGTCTGTAATTTAACATTTGATATTAAAAAAGGATAATACTTAAATGAAATATTCTGTATCAATAACTATTATCAATTAAATAAAAAACAGCAGGGATGATTTAATTAGATCAGGACCAACTTCATGATAATCAATTATTATTTATTAGTTAATTATTTTTGAAAAATGTAAAAAAAATGAGTTAACAAAGTTCTTAGTGATTCAAAATCTCCGTCTTATCCTAAATATCTCCGTCTTAAACATCAGTGGAGATTTACTTATCACTTAATTTTTAATATGTAGTAGAAAGTGCTTAAATGTGTTGCAACATATAACCATTCCAAATTTTTGCGGAACACCTATTTAGTTTGGGAGTTTGGCCCCGACTTAAAGTATTGTAATGATTCACTTTGGCCAAAATGTGCCCCGTTTATTTAAATATGAATGATTTTTCTTTTCCTTTGTTCAAGCTAGAATATCTTAAATTAACCAAAAAAGCTTTTATTGCAATGCATTTCATTGAACACATGGGTAAGTTTCTTGACCGTAAGATTAATATCATCATCCGATATTTCGAAGTAAAGAGTTATCCTCAGAGTCTTCTGGTCTCGATAAATTATTTTCACAACGATGCCTTGACCGTCCTGTGTAACACAGCCCTTGTCCATTTCCGCTTGGGTGACCTGCTCTAGACGATTAATTACTTGAGTGGCGGTGACGGGGCAATTCTGGTCGATATTAACCAGAATAATGTTGGTGTGTTGATTTTTCACATCTACTGAGAATGTGGACAATCTCAATGAATTGATTGCTGTAAAAAAAAAAATTGGTTTTAAAACTTCTCTTCAGGAATGCATATGTAAGTATACAGTGGAACCCCGATCTACCGTTCTCGCATTGTTCGTTTTCCCGCATGATTCGTTTATTTTTCATAGTCCCGGCCAAAAACCCATAAGAACAATGTAAAATAATCCCGCATTAACCGTTCCCCGATTTACCGTTTTCCTCGATCTATCGTTCAAATATTTTGGTCCCGTCAAAAATATTATCCCGATTGACCGTTTTCGTTGAATATTTCTCATAAATAATCTTACCTCGCATTTCGTTTCGCGTTTTTTTCAGTGGAACCCCGATCTTCCGTTCTCACTATCTTCGTCTTTATGCATGGATCGTTTATTTTTTACTCGACCAAGACCCCAGCCCGTAATAGCAATGTTTAGTAATTCCACGTTAATCATTTCTTGATTTACCGATTTCTTCGATTTATCATCTAAATATTATCGTCCCGTCACAGTATACTATCTATCCCGATTGGCCATTTTTGTAGTATATTTTTTTGCTAATAAATAATCTGATATTTCATCTGGTTGCGTAAATTTTTCTAACTCAAAAGTCAAAACTAAAATACCTAAATGAAGAAAACTAGAACTCTAGTTGAGAAACTGAAAATAATTAAAGACATTGGAAAAAATTCAGGAGAAAAACAAGTCGACATAGCAAAAAGGAGTTAGTTGAGTTAGAAATGTACGCGATTTTGAAGAGTTTTTGTTAAAATTTAAGTCCCAAACTGAAAATAGGCTACTTAGTTTGTATTAAACAAGTTAAAAATACATTTATTTGTTCTTTAATTAATAAATAAATGAGTTTTTTGAAAATTAAACATTTTTTTGGTGTTATTTGAAGATTTCCCGCATTATTCGTTCATTTATTACGGTCCCTTGAAAAACGTAAAATCGAGGTTCCACTGTATATTAGAACAATTTTCATAACGTACATTCGCGCACTGGGTAGCACCGGAAGATGCCAAGAGGCGAAACCCGGGTCGTGATCGGTCAAAATTATAAAAATTATAATGGAAACGTACATTATGAAAATAGTTCTAATATAAACATAAATTTCCATCAAGCACCTTCAGTCGAAATTCTAAATTATATAAAAGCATATATAAGTTTCTGTTTCTATTCTAGCTATTCTTAAAAATGCTTACCAAAAAGAAAAAAATAATGAATTGGAGTCGTTTATACTCTACAATTCCTTTGATTGATTTGTCATCCTGACAGCTGTTAATTAGGCAACTATATTTTATAATTATTATATATATTGAGAAACAATATGTTACCACGGATTCCCAATGTAACTTATCTCAACAGTTGTTGTTCTACACAAAATGCTTATTACAGTTGCTCAACTTTTGTTTTTCAAAAAGAGTAAGAATAAAAGGATAGGACTAGGACAAGACGAGTGGTTGACTAATCGTCCTTGCAAGGCCTCGTTTATAAGATCATATTGGAAGAAGACAAATTTAGACAACACTGACATCCACCCCTCAAATACAAATTCAAAAAATTGATAAGTCCATGATCACCGCAATTGAAGCTAATGGTGTTTACCACTCAGCTAAAAGCCCAGCAACAGTATATTGAGTATCAAGATAGTAACCATCTTTGGGGTTTATTATTGGGTGTATTTCAGTTTCAAAATTTATATTCGACTTTTCCAGTTTCGTAAATGCAATTTTTAAGTTCAAAAATTGTTCTTCGAAATATTTTATACTAGTTAATATGATATTGTCGTAAAAAATATTTATCTCAAGAAAAAAGGGGATCAAATGGGGGAAAACAAAAAAATGAAGAATTTACCATCTCCGAGCAGCTTTGCTCTTCTGTGATCTCCAACCAAAGCAGGAACAATTTCATCCAGTGCAACAATCGCAGGTGCAGCCAGTACCCCAACTTGACGCATCCCTCCTCCTAAAACTTTGCGGAATCTGCGAGCTCTGAAAAGCAAATAGGCTTGTAAAAAAATATACGCTTTTCAATTAAATTGTATGTCTATTATGTCTAACAGAAGCTGTTACTTACTGTCTTATGAAGCTCAATGATCCGACTAAGGCTGATCCGGCTGGCGCGCCCAAAGATTTACTGAAGCACACCGAAATAGAATCGAAATGCTTCACGATAGTCGATGCTTCCACTCCAAGATACTGTGAAGCATTGAACAGACGAGCACCGTCCATGTGAAGAAGGATTGAATGCTTCTTGGCAACCAATGCCAGCTTATCAATCCACTCCATGGGGACAACCTAAAAAAAAGTAATAATATAATATATTGTATGAATGTGTAAAATTACAAATATTAAATTTGTTGTTTATTACGTTTTCAGGAGACATATAAATGTACTTTATTTTTCCGCTATCGCTTTCTGTTGATATAAAACACCATTAGAATGGTTCTGTTCTCAATAACTGTAAGGAAGTTAATAGGCAGGAAGCAAAGACGTTTCCATCCATACGACCGTCTCCTTAATGCCAAAAATGGCACATGACCATATTATTTGTCAATGTTTTTGTATTAGATTAAATAAAGCATGATATTAAATATATTTTGGGATACGAGTCGATGGAATATGTGTATTGAAATTCTGAATTTATTACATCAAACAACTCAAAATTGAGATGCATGTTTGTAGAAAATTAACAATGATATGCTACACATTGGGAGTTTGCACGGTTGAAAAATTGTAAAGTTATTGTGATTATTTCATTCTCCTCGCTCGTATAAGGGTTATGTGTTTTTGTGTAACTGTGGTAAGTTAAAATATTAAATTCATGTTAATTCAAATTCGAATTGTCGTAGAATAAAACCAGCAAAAGGAAAAATATCAAGTAAAATCAGGTAATACAAAATAAAAGATTCATAGTGTACATATTTTATTGTGATTACATCTTAAATTACATTTAACCTTGTTAATGAACAATAGTTATCTAATGTCAAATATCAGATGATTTTTATTATCAGCCTTCGGAAGCTGTTCAAGTAGTTAGTTATTTAAATTGACTTCTTTATCATTTTTATTGTATAATAGATAAGCAAAGAAACGTGACATAATAGTAATTTTTATTTTTACATGAGAGACCTGAATGCTCGCAAATATTATAAAAGTATCAACGCGATATCTAAGAGAGGAATCAGTTGTTGAAAAACAAATATTGTTTTAATGATTTTACAGTTTCTTAAATAATTTTACGTTTTCTCATTTAAAAATATATCTTATGTAGATAATTTATTCGGAAAAGATTATTTGTCACGTGAATTTCCCAGGAAATGATTTAAATTTACAGTCAAGAAGCCAAAGTACATAATTTGAGGGGACCGTAAATATTTTAATCTGGCTTGGTGAATACATAAATATCATAGTTTACTAGAAAATATCTTTCACGTAAAAATTGTAAGACTGAGTAGACAAGTTGGATGACTAGAAATTTTTATGATTTAGCAAATAAATGAACATATAAAAAGTTCTCAATATTGTTTTAATATCATCTTATAGAAACAATTAACAATTTATATCATTGCTTAAATGAATTATCTTAAAAAAATATATTTTTTGGGTGATTTTAAGCCAGTTACGCAAAGGTTAATAAGAGTTAAATCTTGGTCATGGATGTCTTAAATACAAGCAATACTTTTATTTTCTATTTTTTACGCATAGAAATTCAACTTATCTTACTCTGTTGAAAATTACACGCAATAGATAAGTAAAATCGTAATCAATAAAATAGATCATTTATATGATGCATTCTGTCTGAAGATGTTTCTCCCCATGGAGCTAAGCATATTGTTTCAAAAAATGATATTTACAAACCTCTACATAGTGAACTTCGGATCAAACAGACAAAATTTTAGGTCTAAAATTGTTGAAACACCCTGCTATTGTTAAACATCTTCAAATCTAAAAGAAACTGCTGAAAAATTCTCTGCGAATGACTAGTACATTATCACACAGGTGGGTTAGTTTTAAAGCATGCTGGACGATGATTTGACATCTTCCAAGTCACATCCCATCCATCGTACACCCATCATACATATTATGTCATTTTTTAATCCACTTCCTTTCCTTTCCCTTTCTTTTTACCTTTCTTCAGTGTATATATATTTGTTGTTATTTTTGTAAATAAAAAATTCAACAAATGTACTTTCGGTTTTAACAGTTACTCCTTCAATCATTGTATAAATGTTAGACTATGATCTTTATTAACCGCAGAATTCACCACTAAGGCAATATAATTAAATATTGTGATAGTTCATTCATTCTTACCTTGCCACCGCACATATTGTGAGTATTTTCAACAACGGCCATCATCGTCTTGGGTTCATGAATGTCTTCACCGCGAATACGCTTTTCGAACTCGTCTAAATCAAATGTTCCATCGGGATTATTCTTCAAAGTGGTCACCATCACTCCGGCGATTTGCGAAGCACCTCCTAAGTGATGTCAGATATTTTGTAAATTTGCTAGCGATTGAAATAAAGGTCAGTTTTTCATTCAATTCCAAGTTCGTAGGATAAAACTGTTCGCAAATAGTTTTCAATATTGCATCTTATTTATAAATAAGATAAGCTAGAGTAGGGATACCAATATAAACTTGTAATGTAAAAATAGTTAAGATTTAAGTTCTACATGAAATTTAAAATGAGGTTGATTTCAATAGAACTACATATAGTTAATTATGGTTTAATGGAAAAATAGTTATTAATCATATTTTACAATTCTTGAAGAAATGAATACTTTTCTATTTTAAGCATAGTGTAATGCAGTTCTACCTAGTTAATGTAAATTTGATCAATGAATTCATTTACTTTTAAGCAACTTCTGAAACAACAAAAGACTGGTCAGAATATAGGAAGACAATTCTGCACCACTTTGGAATAATTGAGGTATTTCCGAATAATTGAAAAGTGTAGTCTTGAATACTTTATGGGAATCGATCCTGAAAAATTACAGAACTAAAAAAGGAACAAAGGGAAGAATAATTATATTAACAACAATTTCTCGACTTACGACCACCTCACATTACAAGCATTGGCACTTACGACAAGATAAACAAGCACTATTCCAACAGTATTTTTCATCCAGCCTCCCAATGTTTTAAAAAAAATTAGAATGATGCTTATAAACATATAGCGTATCTAATTATTTCATTAAATTACCCATTTAACAAATAAATAGACAGTTTAAAGATAGTCTATACTTATGACCTAAGTGACGTAATGGAAAGTTCTATAAGTCGAAAGGTGACTATCTATTCGGTACACAATAAAAAAAAATGCTTTAACTTACCTTGTTCATATTTGAAGATGTGTGACATATCACCAACCAATACCTCTCCTCCCCTTTTGTTACAGTGTACCATAACTAGAAATAAAATTAAAGATCAATTATTGAATTTACATTACATTTATCAGCTAAAGAGTAATATCGTGACCTGAGTACTACAAGGTTCAAGAGTTGTCACAAAAAATTATAATATAGTTTTAGAATTAGTTGTATTATGTTTTACTATTCACAAATGGTTTACACCTAATTAAAGGATAGTGTACTAAAAATTATTTACATTGTACGTAACACATTGTAAATGTTAACGACACACCATTGTGTCTTTCGTGGAGGAATGGTGAACAATTTAATTGTTTGAGCTTATCACTATCATTTCACATACTTGCAATGAGATTCGCCATAGTTCCTGAGGGAACAAAAAGTGCAGATTGCTTTCCCAATATAGCAGCAATTTTCTTTTCCAGAGCATTCACAGTTGGGTCCTCCCCATAGACATCATCTCCGACAATGGCTGTGGCCATCGCTTGTCTCATGGACTGAGTTGGTCTCGTCACAGTGTCTGATCTCAAGTCGATAAAACAAGATCGTGAAGTATCCATTTTCTTTTTTGTTTGTTGTGTTCTTTCCTGTAATAAAAATGTGTCATTTTTGATTGTTGCAGATGCACACTGTGATCTGCCCAAATCACATTTGATTGAGCTTTAGAAACATAAATTCCTGGATACTGAGGGGTCAATGAATATTCACAATACTGAACAGATATAAATATTCGCTTCCTACTTGTCAATTTTTTAAATGAAATTCTATAATCTTGCCGGTCATTTACTCAGCTTTCTTTGTCAAACGGTGTACCCATGTACTGATGTACTTGTATGCCTTTGTATATCAATTTAGTAAAAAAAGATAAACACAATAAAATTTACCAATTGAATGTTTAAACTAGTTTATATCCATTTCCGCATTGTTGATTGTCGAGTTGTTCATTTCAATCACGAACAGTCACAAAAATATATCATATTTATTTACTGTTGATTTATCATCTTAATAAAATTGTTATCAGTTATTGACTAAAAAGTTACACTAGATGACCCAAAAACACTATCATTGATAACATAAAATAACATGATTATGTTAAAAAAATTAATAGGAACTTCTGTGAGAAGTTTCAATTTAATTTAAGCACTGAAAGGTTGGATTGAATCTTTAAGAAGTGGCTCATAACGTGACAATCAAGGATCATTGATCATGAAAATGATCTCGGTGAGAATTTTTTAAAAAGGTTGATGGTAATCAACTGACAAGTTAAGAGTTACAGGTTTTACAGAGCAGGAATACATCTTCGGGAGTTTGAATGAAAAACTAAATGATAATGAATGGCTATATAACAAGGTAAGTGTAAATTTTTCAATTCAAATTTGAAACAACTGCAAAATAAAAAAAGTGTATTTTTCTCTGTTCAGGAAAAATTGGATCTAGACTTTTTGATCCCAAACTCCTCATATATTTGTGAGCAACTTTTTTGTTGATGAAACAGAATAAATTGGTTTATTTTCCTCTCAAATTCAACAAAAAAGACAAAAATTGAATTAACTTTTGAATTATAAATATATGTAAATATTTCACTATAAAAAAAAAATGTAACGAGTCTTTGAAATTGTATTTTACCACTACTAGAAGAAAAAGGTTGCGCATGGCTGGTTTAGTCTCTAAGAGATATTAGGATACGTATATTACACCTTTACAGATAATTTTTGATCCTGCTGCCCTCTACTGTCATATTTCGTAACAAAACCTTTTATCATCTTTTAAAATTACTTATACGTTTAAATCCATGCACTATTTATTTTAAAATTTAATTATTTACTCAGAGCATGCATTATATCAAATTTTTTTGATAAAATACAAAAATATATCTATCAAACATTATATTCTCACAAAGTTTTATAGTGTGTTGTATATTGTGGATTTTATGACATAACATTCAAATGCTTCCTCTTCCAACCTTAAGAATGGCGTCATACAAGGCAGACTCCTAATAGGGGTTGCATGAGCCAATCGATAGAAATACGTATTGCATATATATCGACTGTGGAAAGGAAAAAGGACGTAACCCACAGTTTTTTCGAACAGCTTTTTTTCGATAATCACAATCTACACAACTTAATACATATTATATTAAAAATATGTAAGCTGAAAATGCCAAATTAGTATCTAAATTTAGCTTTTAAGTTTAAAAAAAGGATATGTGAAAATTGCGATCAAGAAAAAAGACTGAAAAAAAGGTTTTTTTTGAAAAAAAAAAAAATAATATCAGATAAAGTCGATTCAAAACTAGTTTATAAGACTCCATGCAATAAAAGTTTGTGATATTGCATGATTTGCCTTTGGCCTAAAATCATCAAAAAACGTTTTTTGGGTCTCCTGTAAACTTTGCTATGTGTGGCTTAGGTCCTTTTTCCTTTCCATAGTTAATATTTATTAATTATGTATATACCTTAATCCGCGAAATAGTATTTCACAAGAAGCGATTATATATTACTAATTTATAACCAAAAAAATTAATGCGTGGATTGTTTGGTTTATTTTAGATTTATTATGCATTGCTTAAAAAATACAAGTATGTTTTGGCCTTCATATTGCGAACGACGTCATAACTGTAATGAGAGCCCAAAGGCATGGTTTTCTTTTCTCAGCCAATAAAAAACCTACACGTCGTTATTCAAATCAAAATGTAATACATGTAAATTGAAATCGATGCGTAATTCGCGCCAATTTTTAAAAAAATATATAAATAAAAATCATGGGCAAAAATATTGTATGAAAATTTTGGCGCCATTTTCCAAAATTCTTATTAGATTGTCGCATAATACTTGTTTTAATTCTAACTCGAATCGAATAGGAAAGTAATATTCATGTTATGTTGAAATAAGTTACAGGAAAGCGCAATAGGAGTATTATTTAAAATAAACAAAACGAGTCTGACAGAAAGTAGGGTAGGTAGGTAGGTACCTAGTTATTTTTGATCAAATATAAAAAAGTTACAATAATTATCACATCATATTATTTTTTTTACTTGAGTACAATTTCTATTTTGCTTAATTTCGATTTTTCAATAAAATATTGGTTATAAATAAGCTGCATAAGATGTATTATAATAAATATTTACCGAAGTTTACAAAGTCGCGGTTCGTATTTTCTTCCCGAAAAAGCGCGAAAGTCAACGTCAAAAACACTGCACTGATAAATGCTAGGAGGAATAAAACAGTCCTGATTTAAAACACGAGAACTTTGTGGGCCGGTGTTGCGTGACCGTACTTTAATGCTTCGAGGTTTTGAGTGTTCTGCACAGTTCTGCATAGACTAGTGTTCTGGATTCTGACGCTACAAATTGTGACATCACCACAAACAACGAATTTTCTCGACAGCAGATTTATTGTGTAAAATTATGAATACGAACATACACACACGGATAGGCTAGGCACACACACACATGCATACATTGTTGGTAGTGTCGCTAGCAACATAAAATTAAGCTCCTCATCTTTGTATAAAATATTTGCTTTTATATTTTTATTATAAAGACTATTTTTGAAAAGAAAAATTGCTTTGAATAAGTGATATAAGAAAGAATAAAATAATATCTAATGACAAATCTCATCGCCATTAAATAATAAAATAATTTATAAACATTTTGTAAATATTATTAAACTGTTTGTGTAAACATTATTTTATACTGTGCATAAGAAACACGTTTTAATAGATGTATTTTTTAATATTTATTTTACAGACCGAAGGTAACATTTTGCGCTTTTTTGCTCCCGTTTGGGGCTAAATACTTATTTTGAAGAACTACCAACCAATAAATATAATTTATTATTACAAAATTTGATTATTTGAAACAAGTTTTATCAGACAGACAAATAAAAAGATGTACACATATTATGTTTTTGTAACAGAAGTTGTTGATTTAATATGGACTTAAACTATCTCAATTGCATTTTATTTTTTAAAATTTATTGAAAGTAAAAAAATGAATAATGCAGCTCTTATTTGATCGAAGATTCGAAAGAAAAATAAAAGTAGGAAGACTTCCAAAACAAAAGAGTAATTAACCGGCTTGTTATTCGTAATAAATAAAAATTATCAACAATTTTGGTTTTAAAGGGATTTTGAGTAAAATTTTATTGATTGGACATTCACTTGCCTAAACTTAAAGTGTGCATGGATGTACAGTGGAACCTCTCATAACGAGTTTTATTCGTTCCAGAATCTTACTCTTTATGAGAAATACTCGTTATGCGAAACAATTTTTTCCATATAAAACAATGTAAAATACAATAATGCATTCCATGACAGAAAAAAATCGTTTTTTTTAATTTTTAACGTTTATTTAAATATAATTACATACTTATAAATTGTTATGGAGCGTAACAACCTGGAATGCGATTTTGATTTGCAAACAACAATTAAAAAAATGACTAGTTTATTAATTAGGACAAATAATTCATTCTTTTTTACTAGAAAGCTGTCTTGAGACATTTGTTTTTGAAAATTTGGTGAAAATGTGACAGCATTATCAGTGAATAAATTTGTAAAACGCATAGCCACCTCCTTATTAGGATGATGCTTCTCAATGTACGATGCAACAGTTTTCCATGCTTTCAGCATTTCTCCTATTGCGCCAGAAGATTCTTGTTCTGCTACTTTCTTTTCCTCCACTAACAAACTCTCCTCCATAAATTATTGCTGTGAAAAACAATGCAACTCTATAAGCTCTTTGGTGGTCAGCTCTTGACCGTGCTCTTCCACAATCTCATATATATCGTTGTTATCCACCTCCAGTCCCATGGTATTGACCAAAGATACAATCTCGTTGACTGTTGACTCCACAGGTACTGTTTCAAACTCCTCAAAGTCACATTCGACAACGCTCTCTGGCCAAAGCTTCTTACAAGCAGAAGTGACGATCCTCTTGGAAACCCCTTGCCACGCTTTTTCATTAATCTTGAGGCAAGCAACGATGTGAAAGTGATCTTTCCAAAACTCTGCGTCACTCGTTATGCGAAAATATCGCTCGTTAAGAGAGCATTTTTTTCACAATCTGTTTTACTCATTATGGGAATTACTCGTTATAAGAGGTGCTCGTTATGAGAGGTTCCACTGTACTTCAATGCCGGAAAATATCGTAAGACCAACCCAGGTTGTTAGTGCCAAAATGTGCAAAATTTGATATTAAAATTCTATACACCTTCAATCAAACTCCTTAATTATATAAATATTCTTTAATTTCCAATGTTTACTTTTTAAAAAATAGCCCAACGATAATAATTCTGAAGATAATCAAAGAAGCTAAGCACGTACCATAATTTGTGAAACAATCAGTGGAAACAACAAAACAGTCATTAGTTTTAATTTTATATGAAATTGATTTATATTACACCTCTTCTTTATCAGGATATTGTATACAACCAGACTCCTGCTTATTCTTTTGTGTTAATGACAATGTGGTGATGGCCAAATAGTAACAGTTTATTGTATAATTAAATACATTACAATGTTTACTTAAAGTCCAGTTTGTCTGGGGTAGTTCTCTGCTAGTAGTGCTCTGTAGTACTGGTAGTACTCTATAGTTCACTGCAGGAAGGCTTAGGTTTTTGGGGAATACAATTCTCATACTATCAATTTATTTGACTGTATCTTTGAAAAAATTCAATTTTAAACATAAAATTTGAATTGATAAATCTATTACTCCACTGATTGCGACTGAGTGTGGCTCTCTAAAGATGCTTCTCAAACCCTACCCATGTGCCTAAGTTTTTAGTATCTTGATTTTGTTATGATGTCCTTCATTAGATACAATTTAATGTGACATATTTCCATAGCAAAGAAAACATTATTTAATATCACATTACAAAAACTTCGAACCTTATTGTTATGATTAATCCTAATCATATTTGGGTGCATATAAGTTATTACAATACATATAGATCTTCTCAATGAAAGAATGGTTTACATAAATTTACTTATTCTTAAGTAAATAATTTTGTAAATATTTCATTGAATGTATTTGTTTTTAGAGTACATATATGACTGTAGTTTGGATCTACATAACAGCGTCAAATAGAAGTTAATTAACTACAAATTCTTGAATACATTGAGTACAATAATTGTACTCTTTTTATAATTGATATATCTTTGCAATAAAGAATAGAGAGTATCATATTGTTGTTGAAAATAGGAATTAGGTTACCTACTTCTGAAGTAATTTATTTACAACTGAGATTTGTTTCAGAATCAATTGCAAATTTAATTAACCTGAAAATGAAAATATTTTTTACAATTTACCGCCGATTTCATTGAAAATATTACATTTTTAGTGGTTACGACATTGTCGATATTAAAATTGATTTAATTTTAGTTCAAATCAAGTTCTTATTGTGCCTGTCGTAACACTATTATACAGTATGCCTTCTCTTTATAAATAAGATTGTCTACAAAACTAAGTCATGAGAGGATATCCAGTAGAAAAACACAATAAATAGTATTAATATAGGATGTTTTTATGAACATAAATTTTTATTAAATGTATTTTTTAAAATGTTCTTTTGTATATATTGAGAATTATAATTGATGGCAATCAAAAAATTGTGTGAGAAATTTCACACTGAAGGATTCCGGAAAATGGTAGCACAAAGAAGGTGTATAATTCAACATGGACTTATTACTTTTCTTTAAACTAACATTAATATAAAATATTTTTATCTGTAATCGATACAATTATTTACAAATGTTGTTTAAATTTTGTATTTTTCAATTTTATCATGTTAATATGTATATCTACTATATAAGTGTTTTATATAAAAAAAACTGACTTATCGTATTGAATACTTCTCATTATTAATTTTTAGTTTATTTCTATAAATATACTTTATTAAGACAAAGTATGTAATCAGTTGGTATATCATTTAAAAATTAAAAGAACATGTTTTGTGTACATTATAATGATATTTGTTGAAAACTTTTCTTTACCGATTGATTCTTTGTGAAAATTATCAGTTTTGTGGTAAGATATGGTTAAAAGCCATACACCAATTCCGACTCTCCGAATTCTTTTCGCATTACATAATACTTTGGGTCAAGTCATTTCATTTCATCACAAATTCGAAGATAAGAGAGTGCACAAAGCAACCCTTTAAAATGTCCTATATCAAAAAATCGATGAATCTGGATTGGGCATATACTGTGTATTTCCATGGGGAGTTTAAATCTTGCCTTATCCAACTTGATGAGTTTTGTTACCTGGTAACCCATATGACGTAACCAGCGGAGCCACATATCACTTGTATCATTTAGGACGAAGCAAAGAATCTTGGAGGCACTGTAAGGTCGCAATATGCTTTGAATAGGTAGCCGATATGGCTCATGGAAGGAGAAATAATTAATTATTAAGCAATTAGAGATGTTATTATAAAAAAGCTTCATAATAAAGAAGATTTATGTTTTTTTCAATTTTTTTTTCAACTTTTCATTTGCCAAAGAGTTGAGATGTTAAGGTCTTATGAGGAAAATTATTGAAGGCTGGTTTAATTCCGAAACCCGGTCCTGACCTATTAAATAAAGTGGAATGAAGTACTAAGGAATATAGTGTTTTTATTAATTAATCACAATATTGTTAAAAAAAAGATTATAATCCTAAACAAGCTTTGTGAAAGTAAGATTGTTTGAGGATGCCTCTGAAAGAGACAAAACACGTGTCACAGTTAGTAGCACAATACATGGAATAATCCAAGTTGTTTTAAATTTATATTGATTATAATCTCATTGTTATATGTAAGGTCTTGTGGGCTTCCGTGCAGGACCTCATTGGTTTGAGTCCCAGTAAAAAAAGATTTTTTTCGATCGATTTCTGTTTGAAGCCATGGATGTTGTGATGTCTAAAAATTCCCTCCCACCCTTTCCTATCCTTTAATAATTTAATAATTAGTCAACCTCTAGTCCTATCCAAGCCTTATCCTTCTATCCCTAGTACTCTCTTTGAAAAAGAGAGGTTGAGGGCCTGAGTAACAAACTGTTCTCGTAGAAAAACTTCTGTTGAGATACCTCCATTAGAAGGCCATATGCTCCACATTGGGAGTGGACATGGATAAGAAAAAAACTTATAATTGTGGAAAGATATTTTTCATTGTTTGGTAACAGTGACCTTATATTTAAAAGCCATTGTAATTTTCATTTTGATTTTATAGTAAAAAAAAATATTGGGTTATTTTATTGTTAAAGTCAAACATCTTTTATTATTGGTATCAACTTACATTACTCAAGAGTGGTGCTGTAGTGACGATTTTCGGTATTTACCCCAGGCACTTTGCTCCTCCAGACCATTCTTTGATAGTACGAACAATAATTTTGTCTATTGACATGGTATTTACTTGGTAGAACTCCATTATAATGGTGTAGTGAATAACATGACGCATTGTGTGTCTCTTTGGAGCTAGTATATATAGCTGAAAAAATGTAAGTTTAATCATAATTCTGACGATGGCGAAAGCCGAAATAGCTCTCAACCAATAAATATAAAAACTGTAGAACTAAATACGTTGCTATTTTTAACCTATAATAATTTTGTCAATAGCTTCTTCAGTTTCTTCGTTTAAATTCGTTCATTTTTATTATAAAAGTAAATTCTGATGAACTGAGGAATAACGAATGTATTGTGTTAGCTTAAGACAGTGATTAGCTTTAGGGATTAGGGATCAGTAGAAATATTTGTTTATATATGTATATCCATGTCCGCTCCCAATGCAGAGCATATGGCTTCCTAATGGAGGTTTCTCAACAGAAGTTTTACTACGAGAACTGTTTATTACTCAGTTACTCAAACTTTTTTTCGAATCATGTAGACCACGATACATAATTACAACAAACAAATAAAAACATCAAAATAAAATAAGACGTACTATTTTTTATTATTATTATTAGAGTACTAAGAAAATAATTTTGGTATCCCATTTATGGGTAGCCGGTAAATTGCTCGAATTACAAATTATTCGAATTGTTTGGTTATTTAAACGATTTTTCACGACTTTTTCTACGAATTTCATTTTTATCTTGTGCGACACTTGTTTAGAGAGTGAAATATAAAAATAATTTTCGTAAGTATTTATTTTAACCGTGTTCGCTCCAAATGCGGAACATATGATCTTTTAATGGAGTTTATCTCAACAGAAGTGTTTCTACGAGAACTGATTATTAATTAGTTACTCAAACTGTTTCTATATATTTCCAGAACACATAGAAAACTAGGGCTAAGACAGAACAAACGGACAAAACAAACGGAAACACATTGATTATCTTGTTATTCGAGCAATTTCCATTCGAGCAATTTACCGGGAACCCCATTTATGCGCCCCCTAATGGTTTGCGCTCTAGGCGGTTGCCTATTTCGCCTGTATGGTGGCGCCAGCCCCGACTAGGGGGATAAAATATTAGTTAGTTTGTGGGGGGGTTAATGTAAGTTCGACAGTTGTTGACAAGGGTGGAGAGACGTCAAAATTGTAGACACAATCAAAGGACGTCATCGAGAGAAGAAGAATTATCATCACTTTTCGTTTTCGACCAAAAAAATAGTAAAAACATATTTTATAATGCAAAAGTTTACACCTTAAAATTTATTGAACTCAATTTTCGAACATTGCCACTGATGGAGATTTTCTTATTTTGGAAATCTGTTTCGTCTAGTTACGCGACTTTTAAACATATTTAAAACAATGCAATTAATTTATTTTAATTGGGCGGTCAAATCTCGGATACAGCAATTATTAAATATGTATTTTGTTACGGCCAAGGTGCAGACGTACATTGGCCTGCAATTAAGAATTGGTGCGCAGTAATCGGAATTGCTAATTATTGGAAAATGTACAGACTTCATAGACAATGCGGCTATCCAGGCGTACCTTTCGCATCTTATCAACAGCGGTGTGTGAACCATTTCGTAATATGTGAGAGGATAAAACAGGGAAACATTTAATCAACAGAGCTGATGAGTTGTAAATATCAATCATTATATCATGCAGTGGCGGATTACTCTATAAGCGAGCGGGGCGCGCGCTTGGGGCCTCCAAATCTCAGGGGCCTCAAAATTAGCTTATATTATGCAACCAATATACTTTAATAGATTTTTTTATTTTTCATGAAATATTCTGACGATGTAATGTTATCTGAAACACAGATTCTCCCATGTGCATAATCCGCCACATTACCATCCTTTTCATTTATAAATTATTGGCTAGGTTAACATTATCCAGATGTGCCGTAAACTATTATTAAGATTTTAACATTTTAGACATTCAGATGGTTAGCCTCTTAGACCGCAACAAAATATCAATTGATGATGGACTATCATAACATATTTAATGCAATTTGTGTTTTATTATATATTAATACATATTATATGGGATAAGTCTTTTAATGTGAGTTAATATGAGCTGTACGTGAATCATTAGCTTTTTTTTTTCAATAATATTACGAGCCATCAAAATAGATACTTCGGAGGAGTTTGAATCCTTTTTAGACGCATCAGCAAATATTTTCAAATTAAATTGTGATAACGCTAATAATTCTGGACATATCATTTTATTTATTCGAAAAGTTTTCGGTTGCTTGAGGGTTGAACGGATATTCCTTACGTTATGATGGAAGCTTATTTTATTAATGTCGTTATTTTTTTTATTATTTAGTTTTCACTAGTTTACTCAAAGAAGATCGATTTATTCGAGGCGAGGCTAAAAGATTTGGGCTTGATCGGTTAGTTTTGTTAAAAAAGTGTCGATGTTTTATATTAGTACCATTAAACGGACATGTCGTCGATTTTTCAACGGTGTCTTCTTTGATGCGGTGTCCACGAGAGAAACCCAATCCAAACGTGTTCGCAAATTGATTCATAAATTTCCTTTCGAAGAAGTGGATGACTGTGATGTTTGCATTCTCCCCCACCCATTCGATCCTAAAAAATAAATTTCCTTTCCTGGCCCCAACCTTGTTTTCTCAAAATAAGAGATTTTGAACGACTGGATAAAAACTCAACAACTAAAAACAACTTCTGCTCATGTGCTTCATTATAAGTCGTTATAAGTGCGAACATATTTATTTTAATACATCCTAACTACCAATATAACAAAACATTAATTCCTTGCTTATCAAAAAGTACGGCACTGTTTAGTTTTTCAATTCATGGGATATCTGGTTTTTGCGATAAATTTACGTTACATGCAAGTTTGCATTTCACAAATCAGGTCAATTTTATACTGTAATTTTACTGAAAGTTAAATATATTATATGAATAGTAAATATTCGCATCTTGACACTTGGGCTTGTTTGTACATTTTGAAACAGTTAAAACACATCTGTATTCTTTACTGATACTGGAAGCAGAGTGACGTTTAGATGGGTTGTTAATTTTATTTTCTGGTCGCAGGGGCGCCGCAAGTATGTGGCCAGTGAACGTGACGCACATAGGCGGCCTTGACAAAGGGCAACAGTGAGCCATTTCTTTCAAAAAATGTGTCGTTTCATACGTGATTCACTAGTCCTAATAAGTAATTTGTTTGCAATAATTTATCCCAGAATCCTAATACAATCTATTTATTAGTTTGTTTGAATGAATCTTTTACTGACTTTGTCATATCGCCATAAATTGATATTGGTATCCTCAATCGTTGATTTATTACTAAACTACTTACTGAATAAAGTTTCGGCTTCTATAGTCAGCGCCATTTTGTGATTCATATTGTATTTTTTACTTAATAACATATATCCTATATATTACTGAATAGTAGGTATCTACATCGTCACAGCTTGGTAAGCTCTACAGGGACACATCAATATTTTAACTGTGTCACTTTATTCTTTGTACAATGCTTATCGTCATTTAAAGCAACGACTTATGCATTGTTTAATATACCTTACAAAATTTGCAGCGTAGGTTTTTCTTCACACACACAGCTGGTAGGTTTTGCTTCTAACGTAATGTTGGTTACACTACCTAGAGCTAGAATAATGAATATGATAAGTAGCAATATAAATATAAAAATTGATAACTTTGTAACACAACAAGTGGAGTGACAAGGTTATCAAATTTAAATTAAAAATAAACATCCAGTAAGTTTTCACCGAATTCATCGAAAATATGATATCAATAATTATCATTTGTGCAAAATATCATTAAATGCAATCTGTCATCGAAGTTTTGTTGTTTTATTAATTTTTTGTCAAATATTTTGTGAAATCTTATCGAAAAAGATACACTTTTTCCACAAAATAAATCGTCATGCACTGAAGAATTAAGACACGAAAACAAATATTTGATTACGAGAATCGGAATGAAATTTTTAAGAACTCGATTTCAACCATTACCTTTTTCATGTGGTGTCATTTTACACCTTATGCAGGCGACTGCACCTCTAACAGCGGCCCTGTTCGGTCGAGTACATAAACTTAACTGTAACGTAACGACGGTATAATATACTATATTCTTGATTATATGAATTCTTGTTGCATTTAGTATCATTTTAAATAATAAATACTATGACAGTTTCAAGGATGTTCTCATTGCTGAAAAATTATATCGCAAACCTGAACTAGAATTTACAAATGTGTGGGTGGTATCATCCGTATACTTATTTAATCATAAAACTTTTCAAAATATTTCAACAATATTAAAGCATCGTTTCACTTTGCTTATAATTGGAATGGCACAGAAACTCGTATTCAATACATATGTCAGATATTTTATAATGCAAGAAAATCCTCACCATAAAAATATTTAACTAAATTTTGAGATTAAGATTTCATATAGGGTTGTCCATGATACACAAAAAAATCGGTGAGAAGTGGCCTTTTCAAGATACATTTTAATATAAGCCCAAACCTGATTTAACCACCTATTATAATTATGATAAGTAGTTAGATCGGGTTAAAAATAAACCAGGCATTTTTTTCATAGCGTAGGTAGAGATAATGAAATCGATAGACTAGAGATAAGTAGAAGAATCCTTTAAGTGTTTTTTTATAAACGGTCAAAGCACGTTAACCATTTGAAGCATTTGTAGATAGATTACGCGCTCGCGTTTAGGTAAGGATGTGGAAAATTAAGAACAAAAAAAACTTTATCATTTTTAAGCTAAAATTACGAGAATTTGTTAAATAATTTGATATACGAAGTGAGCATTTTGTTGATCGCCTTCAATAAAACTTATTTTTTGGGTTATTTACTCTTTCCTTTCGAAATGTATTTATTTGACAGAATAATATTATGTTAGTACGACGTCGTGCGGGAAAGGCACCTTTATCACGATCTAAGAAAACTCGTTAGGCACTGCAAACATGAACGAACTTACTAAAAGCGTGACGTTTCGTGGAATTCAGGTTAAGCATTGGAAAATTTGGCCGCTAGATTTCCAGATTTACGCCTGTTCCGCTTAAGCGTACCACCGTCACTGTTTATACCTATGCACGCCTATATATAATTGGTAACATAAATGGGCTTTTATTAATAAATTTCACTTTATCAATTTCAAAGCCTTCACCTGACAGTCTTTAGTAAGACAGTACTTAGCTCGAAGAAATGTCAGTTATAAAGACGTAGTCTATACTCAGGGGTGGGCTGGAGAAGGCTCGGAGGGGCTCGCGCGATCCCCTTGTTAATCTAAAAGAAAACAAAATTCTCACATCAAATTAATATATATCTATAATTTCTGATATATTATATACAACAGCTTCAGTATACACAGTAGTACATTTTTAGCCATTTACAATGATAAGTTTACGGTGAATTGCATATTTTACATATTATAAGTGTATTTAGTAACAATCGATTTCTTATTTAAATATTGCATATAATTTTATAGGAGTGACAAAAAAATCAATTCTTCCCCAGAACACCGATAATTGCTTCCAGATTAAGCGACCCCCCTGTAAGCGCACTGGCAGCCCACCGCTGTATACTCTTAATAAAAATAAATAATGCCAGATAACTGAATGTTAAGGTAGTATAATAATAATGTACGAAAAGCTTACGTAAATAGTAACTAGATTAAGGATGGAACAAGCTAATAAGATGCCTGAATTTAATGTTATTTCATTTTGAATCCGTAGCGAATGATTTTGTGAATTAATAATTGTAATCAAAACTTTTCCATGTTAATAGATTTACATTTAACGCTACCAAATTTTATCATTAATTTTAAGCATCGCAAAAAACTGTTTCGGTCCAATTACATGTCATTAACAGAATATTAAAATACAGAAATTAAAACGAAGATTAAAAAACTGTTTTCGTCCCCGTCGCGCTTCGGCCGGTTTCGAAATGTTTGTAATTAATTAATAGATGCTTAAAATCTGGCGAGATTAAAGTCATCCATTGGAAAACGTTACATTTGCATTTTCATTTTTGTAGAAGCACGCTTGAAACGAATAATTTCATGAAGTAAATTACTCCGACTTACAGTTACTTACATGCAGAGAAACCAGCCTCGTAACTTTAATATCACAAACAGGCTAAATATAATCTTAAATCATTTACGGTAAGAAAAAATATATTGAAACGAGTATCCGAGATGTAAGTTAAATTTATCAAGTCGATCCTGTTCGTAATTCAATAACCCAGTTGTAAGCAACGTCCATGCATTTTGGATATCAATATAACACAAGTTGTTAACTGATTCTAAAATTTTATAAAATGATCAGGACATTCAGATGAAAACGATATGTAAACATTGTGTATTTTTTATAAATATTGTC
Source organism: Himalopsyche anomala (assembly GCA_031772345.1). Lineage (NCBI taxonomy): Eukaryota > Metazoa > Arthropoda > Insecta > Trichoptera > Rhyacophilidae > Himalopsyche > Himalopsyche anomala. The sequence goes on from CM062840.1 coordinate 12,889,227, forward strand.
CGTTTCGAGGATGAATAAGTAACTAGTTAAATTAACACATTAAAAGTCAAAATGCATTTATTTAAAACCATATTCGGTCCCAATATAGAATATATGGAATCGTAATGAAGTTATTCATCAAAAGATTTTTTTATATACAATGAACTGAGTAGAGAAGAGTAGGGATAGAATTGTAGTTAGCTAATCGCTCTCGTTGCGCCACTATTATGGAGAGAGATGGGTGAGTGAATATTGTAAACATTATTCGATTTAAAAATCAGCCAACGTTTACAAGTTTTCTTTGGGATTCGAATTCTCAACCACGTAGTCAGGTGGATGAAAATCAATAACTACAACGGCATTCTGGTATTCGAATTACTAAATTCACAGCTATAACCAGTGGTGTAGTGGGGCCAGGTCGGCGACCTGGCACCTGAAAATGAGCCAGGGCGCCGCGCTGCAATTTTTTTGACTTGTAACTTAATTTACAATTACATCATTTTCTTGACTTAGGACAGATATAAAAAGAAAAAAAAATAGGGAACAAGTCAATGACCGACCTGGTACCTATTTATTTACCCCCACACCACTGGCTATAACTAAAGAAACATAAACAAAGCTTAGGAAAATAGCTGTCACAAATTCTATGACACACTTGGGTATCAAACAGGGAAACTTCGCAAAAAATAATAACTAATTTGCAGTAAATGTATGAGTCGCATTTCAAGAAACCATTAATCTGCGATCGCACCTGTGTTTTGCGTTTTTAATTACATCTCTGCGTCAAATGTGTTTGATGTTGATGAAGATGATATTGCACAGGCGGATGGACTGCGTAGATAAAGAAGTCTTGATAAGCCTCGTAAAGCGATCGAGATTCGTGAGCGACCGCGTGCCCACAGACCGTCAAAACAATAAAACAGCCACGCGCGCAATTCACTCATTTGCAATTTGCAGAGCTAAACTCCTAAATGAAATTATTTTTGAATTAAAACAATGAATACGAGTTAGTATCTGATTGATTGATTTCCATACCTCTTCATCCTCATATCAGACGAGTAAATGGTCCACTTAAAACTGAGTACGCAGAAGCGAATACACTATCAACAGTTGTTATTTTAATTTAACGTTTGATTCCTCGGGAATCAAAAATTCTCAAATCAACCAACGTCAACGACTTCGTCAAGAATATCGTTTGGTTAATATCAAGACAAAATATATGTAAGATTACATACAGTAGAATCTCGCAATAACGGACTAATGTAGATGAGGAAGTATCGGGTAATTATATAAAAATTTGCTTTCTCATTTCTTATTTCTCAAATATAAAAGCCACAGACACTACAGACATCAAAATTTGTTTTATAAATTCTTGTTTTTGATTTTAGGTTAAATTATTTCTTTTCCTTTTGCCCATATTTTAAGAATTGATTGGTTGTTATTTAAAATGTAATCTTATTGAATGCAGCTATAAATGCATCCATTCATTTCGAGTAAATAAACTGTGTAGCTGTGTGAATCAGCGGTCAGTGTTGTAAACGTCAGTGCTTTGTTCAATCTACGGCATTATGACTTGAATTCGATCGTGAGAGGTATGACGTAAATGTCATGCTCATAACATAGGTAATATTTTTTTAATTTATAAAAATACTGATAACAGTAAATAGCGGTCGAACTTCGAGCCACAAAGTACAGTAATTTGATGCAGCTGTGGATTATGAAATGGCGTTATAAATTCATATGTGAATTATAAATTGGAATTAGTAAAAAAGAGTGGGGCTTTTTTAATATAATGCCTTTCCACTGAGTATTTACATTAAACACATTAAAAGTTATTTATTAATAAAAAAAACTCGCAAATTGAAAGAGAATTTTCAATTATACATAATTGTAAATGTCCCCAATATTAATTATTTCCGAAAGTATTTTTTACTACACATTTTCTGAGTTCGTCTCTGTCAGTGGTATTGCGAAGGAGGACAGAGAGTACGATATTGGTACAATGCTCCTACTAGCGTGAAATCTTGCTTTTTTAGATGTCTTGGTGGTAAGTAGACGGAACTTACTAACTGGCAAGTTGTTAGCTCGACCGAAAACCGTCTACAGCACTAAATGTTAATATGCCATGAGTCTATGTGTAATGGTATATCAAAAGAAAGTTTTGTTTGCAAATTTTGTGATAAATACAAATCCGAATAGAAAATTTCAAACAGTAGGATCCAAAAAAAAACCAGATCGCGCTCAATAAAGTAAAGTGGTATATCACATAGTAATATTTTTATTCCATATCGTCGCTAATTTTCTACAAACACGTATACCACCTCTATAACGATCAGGCCCTTCCGTCGGCAACGGATGGTAAGGGAATGCAAATAACCAAAACATCAGCGTTGAAGGAAACTCGAAGAACTTTGACGTTAATGCACTCTAAGACTTGAAGCTCCATACATTTGATATCCAAAGAAAATCTCAGTTTTGTCAGTATTTAGTTTTTTGATGTATATGCAATACATACATATTACATTAACTCGAATCCCGAAATATATTTTATTTCATGCTTTATATTGTCATCTAATACAAAAACGTTGGTAAAAAAATAATATGGTCATGTTTGACATGAAGAAGAAGGTGGCATGGATGGAAACGCTCTTGCTTCCTGTCTTAAAGACATTATCTCAGATATAGAGAACAAAACCATTCCAGTGGTGTTTTATAGCGATAAAAACTGAATGCGATAGAGATAGAATAAAGTACATTTATGTGTCTTCTATAAACTTGTACTTCTTGATTGTTCTTGATCTTAGGTTGTAGATAATTACCGACGATAATACGACGAGTCCTTAAAAATAATACAAAATATGACTAAGTTTGCCTATCCTGTAATGATATTTAATAAAGCGCTTTAAAAAGGGCGATCAAAGTTTTTTTGGTTACTTGAGTAAAAAAAAATGAATATCTACCGAAGTAGATTCTTGAAAAAACTTATAATACACTGAACACTTGATACAGTGAAATGAATGTTTATCACGCATTATTTGGTAGGTAATTATGATTCTGTAAATGTTCTTTCATTAAAAAGTATTCTTTGGCGTACTTCACAATTCTATATAATAACTGATGATGGTTTTAACCTTTCCTACTTTAAACACATGGCAAAAGTATATATTGCACTTGATTTTTTTTTTTTATTTAGCTGTAAATTACGTCGTAATAGTTATATTGTCTACGACAATTAATACAAGTTGGTCGTTGATTGTGCCACCATCAGCTGTTATGTAAAAACGATCATAAAAATATGATCATACTTTATACCTACACTTATATTTTCTTAGTTTATGTCCGCTCCCAATATGGACCATATGGTTTCCTAATGGAGGCATACTAAATGAAGCTTTCTACATGAACGGCTTGTTACTCAGTTTGCTCAACCTCTCTTTTTTCAAAGATATTTGTAACAGGACAAAAGTAAGATATTTGTAAGACAAGATAATCATGAAATTAAATTTTATGAATTCATTACACAGAATGTTTTTTGCCGTAGAATTATAGCGGAAGTATAATAGTGTAAACCTTATCTTGATATCGCCAATAGTTTAAATTTTCTTGCAAAAATATTACTTGAGTGTGTTTGGTATGTTTATGGAAAATTTGAATTTGGATAGAAACTTTTTTTAAAATACATGTTGCGATAGATTGTCTATGGTTTCTAAATTTAATATTTAAATTGCGAATTAAAATGGAAGCCAGTATTGCCAGACTTGAATATGAATCTAAATACCAAATTTCTGCATAGACGCTCAACTTAACCGTATGATTATTATTTTCGCTAGATTGACCACAAATTATTAAACGAGAAATATATATTGTTTAACAATATTGTACATGTAGTAATGGAGAAAACCAATTCATTATCAACAAGGAAGACGTTCCGATCACTACCGCTTCCCCAGTAAAGAAGTGGTCAAACTAAGAATCCAATAACAGCACACTTCACCTGCAATTAGAATGGTTTGAATAGTGATTGTAAACGCCGTGCATGCGAATGCCATTCTTATAGAATAGCAAAGGATGCCGCTTTAATAGCATATCGAATAAAATATTTTTATTATCATCGTTTATACGCATTCTGCGATTAGATTATTGAGCTGAATTTTGTAGCGTGCGAAATCAGTCACGTTTCTTAACTTGTGCTAAAGAAATCAGGAATTAAATGAGACATCCAGTTCCAAAAACTGTCATAATACACCTTTTTTCTATTCTAGAGAAAATTACGATAAACCTTGACTACCAGTGGTGGCATAATCACTTGGGAGGTTCCAGGCGAATGATAATTTGAAGGCACTGTTTTTCGGATAGTATAAAAGTGTCATCAATTCCATATTATGTAAGCATTGAATATAAATATTGAAAACTGAATTTAAAATGTATGCGTCATTAAAAATAAAAGCGTTTTGAGGACACTAATATTCGGAGGCCTTATGCGTGCTCTCCATGTGCGTTTATGGGGTAATCCGCCACTGTTGACAATTGATCTTATAAATTTATAATACCGTATCGTGTAAATCGCTGTAAAATATTCTAAATTTCATTTTACCCCCAAACACCCAAATATTAACATTTTCAATTCAGGTCGTTTGTAAAAATCGCCACAATTTGTTTTTAATTATCAGCAATATTGATGAAAAAACAACTCTAAATTTTCCTATTTGAAGTTTCTGACGATTTGCAATTTCTGTTTCGAGTATATGCAAGGGTGCGCTAGAGGGTGCTAGGAGGGACTAAATTAGTGGAAATGCAGAAAACCGATTTCTGATCTAGATGCCTCAATTATTGTTGACTTATAAACATTTTAATCGTTCTATGCAGTAGCGTATAAAGTATTTAGGAGGCCCTGGAAACGTGGCAAAATTCCACGTAAAACAAACGTTTATTTTAAAAACTGAATGGAAAATATATGGACTTTTTAAAATATGGACTATAGACGCATCCCGTGCTTATGGAGTAATCCGCCACCGGTTCTAAGTAGTGGTTTTTGTATTCCCTGCCGAACGGTAATTAAAGAATCAAGATTTTAAGATCATATGCAGGTTTTTCAAGAATTTTAGAATTTCTTAGAGTATCTCGCAGTTTCTGTTTGCTGAACTAACATGATAAAGTTTATCTTAGTATTTCGCATTATTTAAATATAAGTAGGAACTTGCTTATTAAAGGGGTACTAAGGATAGATAGTGCAGCAATCGTTATACCCGATACTCATGCCATAGACCAAAAATGTTGTAGATATGAACATATTGCATTAAAACATAGATGAATTCTAGACATTATATTTTTCATCTGGTCAAAAATGTTATCTTTTCTAAATTGAATTCTTTCAATTGAGCAGTGAAGAGGTTTGCCCTAAAAACAATCTAAATCTGAATATTTTAACTTACACTAGTTTAAAATATACAATTTTGACTAATGTATATTGATTATTAATTAAGCTAATTTAATCCGGTAAAACAAAAAGCAAAGTATTCGGATAACGTGTAAAAATTCATCGTAATACGAAAATTATCGATGGATTTTTCATTATTTCGCTTTAAGAATTGAACCCCAGATGACCATCGACAGAACTGAAAATTTAATATGACCGCTAAATGTCAAAAACATTTCTGCGTAAGCCGTACCCGCAAATTCGCACAAAAACTATCTGATTCAGGACCGCACCTGGCAGGTATGCGGTGCGTGCAAACGGGCGGCTGATTTTAGGGGCAGCAAAATCAAAAGATATTTTTTCCCGAATATATCACGAATATTTATTGCGAAAAATGATAAGATATAAATTGAACGATCTGTATAGTACATTGCAACGACTTCAGTTTTCTTTGTATGTAACTACCATTATAGATTGGTTGTTATTATTTTTGCTATGGATTCATTGGATATTAATTTCGATTATGTATTCTGAATTTTATACGGTACGATTTCTTACATTCGTCTATATCCTATACTACAATAATACATTATTATTATGTACTTGTTGTTAGAGTTTTATGTGTAAATTATTGTTTAAAAAATAATCTAAGTAAGCAAATAAAAAAGATTTTTTTGTGAAATGTTATATACAATAATACATTACATATAATAATGGGAATAATTTTTATTTTTATACTTGTCCATGGGGAGGGCTGCCGGTTTGCTCAAACTCGGCCCTGCTGACTCAAATTGATCGCTACGGATAATCTCTTTATATTGAGCGTCTATTAACCGTTGGTTTGTTGTCTACCACTGACAAAATAATTCGTTGCAGGTTGGTATCTAAGGAGAATAAATTAAAAAATGTTTGCAATTCTTGATTCAGAGAATATTTCTTTATTTTAAGACTCCCTGCTGTTTGTTATAACAATTAACGAGGGCGACAAAGTGTGTCGAAAAGTTTGCCTGCGTGCACCGCATTATTTCAATTAAATCAAAGTATTAATTAACTTATTCAACGGCATGATGGCTATTTATATAAACTATTTGTAGGCGGCATCTTTAGTAAATGTGGGACACTGAAAGGACCGTAATTATTGTCATCATCAAGAAACGCAGAAGAGATGCTTTACAAGATGCTACTCTCTGTGTTCCCGAAAGATTATTAAATCCCGCAAGAAACAATGCGATTATCTGGAAAGCTTAATTGCATTGTTGCAACGTTGAAATAAAGGAAACCAACAATTGGTGCGAATTGCGAAATACTTTTACGAAAATTTGTCGACCATATTTCAAATTTGCTCTATGGTATATTTTAAAAAGTTCATAGAGAAATGTTATGCTGACTTTTTCATACTGATATTATATTTGTACATAAAGTATATTATCGGTTTCCCAAATTCCCATCCTTGATAATTTGTCATTTTCCTATTCGTAATTAAATTTCCTATAAAACTGCGGCATTTTATTAATTTTCAGGTTGGTATAAAAAGAGTAGCATACTTAGGCTGGCCAACAGGTCTGTTTTCAAGAGAACATATTCTCTTTTTTAACATAATCTTTTGTTATTTCTCTTTTTTATATTACAACCAGACTGTCCTCTTTTTTCAATTTTGACAATAATTTCATACAATATTATTTCATACAACATGAATTGTATGTAAATTTTGATTCCAGATATTATCTTACCTGTTACTTGTAAAATAATGGTTTTTTGGTAACTGGCACAATTATAAATAAAAAATGTACAAATTAAACTTTTTTAAAAAATGTTTTTTTTTGTCCCTGACACTTGAACACCCTAAGCATAATATAAAGCTTTGATTTTTTTTAGGACAATTGAATTCATTGAAATCGGTATGGTGAAATCGGTATCGGTATATAAATTTATTTATCAATTTTTAATACATTGAAAAGCTTGTCAGTTTATGAACTCGAAAGCCCGATATTTTTTTTTTGAACATGCTGCAAATATAAAATTGCTGGGCCAGTTACGATGTTCTGTACAGAAGTTAGGGAATTTGATAAATATACCTTCATAAGGAGAAATAATGCTACACACTTACGTTAATTAACGTTCAAATAAACATACGTCACCTGGAAAAAACTTACTTGTCCAAAGAAAATGCTAGTTCACGCGTTTTGAAAGCAAATGTAATGTTGAGAATTGCCGCGATTTGCATAATAGTCCCTATTTCCGAGACAGTGTATTTTCTAGACTCGTATATATATCAATTATCCATGTAGCGTTACGCCTTTCTTGCCTACGAATGTAAAAAAGAAACATGATTTCTACTCAATAAATAAATCACATTCACATACTGTTATTTTATTTATCTGCGGTGCAGTACGCAATTAGCCACGCATAAACTCTATATGTTTGCAAGAGAACGTCTGAATGGCGGTGATTACTTCAAAGATATCGGGATATATATATCTCCCGTTGATATAAGCAATAATTTCTTACAATTTTATGAATATAACATTTCTTTATCAACTTCCAAAGTAATGGAGTGTATAAATAGAAAATTCGTTGACCACGAATCTTTGCAATCTTGAAGCATATGACAGAGACATCTATTAATAATAAGATAAATTAGAATATCAAAATACAGTGGAAACTCTCATAACGAGTTTAATTCGTTCCAGAATCTTACTCATTATGTGAAACACTCGTTAAGCGAAACAATTTTTCCCATATAAAACAATGTAAAATACAATAATGCGTTCCTTGCCGGAAAACAACAATTTTTAACGTTTATTAATGTTAAATTACATACTTATAAATTTTTAAGGAGCGTAACAATCTGGAATGCGATTTCGATTTGCAAAAAACTATAAAAGCTCATCAATATCGTTGTTATCCACCGTCAGTCCCATGGTATTGGCTAAAGATACAATCTCGTTGACTGTAGACTTCACAGGTACTGTTTCAAACCCCTCAAAATCACATTCGACAATGCTCCTTGGCAAAAATTCTTCCAAGCTGAAGTGAGGGTTCTCTTGGTAATCCCTTCCCACGCCTTGTCAATCATCTTGAATCAAGCAACGATGTGAAAGTGATCATTCCAAAACTCTGCGTCACTCGCTATGCGAAAGTCGCTCGTTAAGGGAGCATTTTTTTCACAATCAGTTTAGCTCGTTATGAGAATTACTCGTTACAAGAGGTGCTCGTTATGAGAGGTTCCACTGTATGTATATAATAAAAACATTCATGCAATTGATGAAATCCAGTTCGTCAAAAACTGAGCCTAATAAATTGTCGAACACAATCACTGATTAAAATATTGCTGACACAGGTGATGCTGTACCTTTTAATTATTTAAGTATGGTTATAACATCATTACTATTTTTAATACATCTTGAAGAGGGTTGATTACATTCTTGGGCTAATTTTATAACAATAGCAATAAAAGGAATCCAATACCCTTCTCGGTTTATGAGAAAGTATTCTTTTTAAAACAAAATTGACGCGTCAGGTTATTAGAAGCGGTGGACCTTAACGTATTAAGAATCACGACTTAAATTAAACGGACATTAATGTCTCACGAGGCATTGTGTGAGCTCCCTTTCCATTTGTAATTTACGTATTTTTCTAATGTACTCGAGAAAAATGTTACCGTGGGCACCTTTTTACAATCCTGCAAGTGTACATACTTTCCATCTGATTTCAATTTACGTGGAAGATGCAATGATGATTTTTTGTTTCATCGATGGTAAAAATCATGAACGTTCTTCCTCAGTTTTGGCACAAAATTCATTTATTTTCATGATGTGATTCGTAATTATAAAATATTATTTTATAAGCTCTGCTATATTTTTCATTGAAAAAGAAAATAAAATTCAACAGAACCGTTTATTTTTTGATATCTACCGTAAAGTTGAAAGCGATAAATTTTTACATTGAAGGAAATTTCGACCATCGCATAAATAGCATACATATTATAACAAATTACTTTATGATTATTTTTAGTATTTTAGGAAGCACAAACAAAATATGTATTGAAAAAAGCAAGAAAACATAACAATCAAAACATGCTCAATTCTTAGTAAAAAATAAAACACGCTATTCGTATAAATTTCACAAGATCAGGACTGATTTCGTTCATTGCAAACATTTTCAACTGATGAAAAATAAATAAAAACAGAAAAATTAAAAAAAAGTTTATTTTTAAAGGAAACATTTTCTTTGGTTCCTAATATTTTGTTTTCTGCGTATTTCGATATTTTTTTCAATATGGTGCATTTTCACCAAATATTAACAATTAACACCACAAAAGGAAAAAAGAGCCCACGAGAAGTGAGCCAAGTAGTAAAACTTATCTATTGGACTTTTAAGTGCAATCACGTGTTCATTCGGAATTTTGGTGGATTTTAAAATATATATTTTTAGGGAGATAATATTTTTTACAGGGTGTATTTTCTGAGCCCATCTCAATTTTACGATACTTTAAGACATGTAGAATATTAACGTATCAAACTCATTTTACTAATATACCATTTGGCTCACTTCACCTCTCAGAGGCTCAAATATTATGATATGTTCATGTCTGATTTACTGAACAGTAATGTCTAAAATTATTTTCTATGTAACTCATATCGTGATATTTAATTATGTATTAAAATTGTATACGTCAGTTTTAGATCAATACAGGCATTCCAGTATTTCATGTTAAATACTGGTATGTATTCAAATGTTCAATACCAGTATTACAACAAAAAACGTAAACAAAAATACCCATGAGATTGCAATACCGGATAAGTAAAACAAAATCGATATTACAAATAAAATATCGTCATAAAAAATATATCATAATCATAAACGGATAATTTTCATAAGACGGTTTCTTAAAATAATAACACACCATTAAAAGGGTAATCAATTCTGTAACTTTCAATTCATCTCAAACAATGGTTTCTATACATTCAAAACTCGATTTTGGTTCGTTTTCAATACCGGAATAATAGTATTTTTGCATTTTGAAAACAGATATTTCGGTATCCAAAAAACACCACGAATACCGTGATCCCGGTTTTGGTAATACCGGTATTGCAATCCCTTGTCAGCTTAATGTCGGGTATCGAATTCCAATCATGAATACATATTTTCAGTTAATTCACACTTTTGATGAAATCAACGATTATTTAAAATGTAATATCGACATTCTTCCGGTGAAAATTCATCACGTCTTTGGTTACGCTTACGAGCAAGGTATTTCTTCCAAACATCAATATCTCACGAGATAGTTCATTGGCTACAAAGTTTTATTATGTATTATTACCATGGCGATTGCATTGTTTTAAGTCATTCGAGTACATGATGATACGCAATTGCTTTTTCAACGAGCAAATAAGAGGGTGCATAAATGAAGGAGTAAAATTGTAAAAATTCACTGTGAAGTAATTTCGTACAATAAAAATAGCAGAATTTTGGTTAATTATAATGTTTCGTCAGATCTTCGAGGAAATTCATGAGACAATAGATTGGCCGCAGAGCAAGTCGCATGGCATTTGTCTTAAATTCAATGTGATTTGCAACAAAGCCTGTCCGGACCCAGACTGGCTTTGACGTGTGCAGAGCAAAACATTGAGAGATTCGAGGGCTTCAGGTAATTATGGATAAACATCCCCCTGATTAGGAATAGCAGCAGCAACATTCTGGGACTCACGCTTGTACGTGTGCCTCCTGTTCAACGCATGTATATTGACAGTGCTGCTTTACGATTGCAAGTCATGGCACATTACAGTAGCACATTAACCGTAAACTGTGCTTTGAAAACAGATGCCTGTGACTTTGTCAGAAACACAGAGACAATAGAGTAGACCCCTTATTACGTATAAAATAACAAAGGCACAATGGATCTGGCTTGGGCATTTCGGAAACCCCAAGAGTGTCTAAGCCAGGGTTTCTCATCGGTGGGCCACAGCGTGTTCTAAGGGGGCCACAAAGATTTATTTTTGTTTTGGGGAGCCACAACACAGTTTAGGGGGGCCACGGGTATTGATAAAACGATACAGGGAAGAGCATAATTGCGGACGTCGCGGAGCTATTTTTTGTAAATCCGTACATAAAATAAATTACTGACATTCTAGATTCGAAAATCTCAGAAGAGCTATAAAAAAGGTGGGTTTTTAAAATTATATTTATTATGAGAATAATTTTCAAGACAAAACAATAGTATGGGGGCCGCAGAAAAATAAAGACACTCAAAAGGGGCCACGCTCCCAAAAAGGTTGAGAAACACTGGTCTAAGCCATATTATACCAACTGGATGGCTTACAACGTCGTGGAAGGCCACTGATGAACATCCATAGGGATGTACTCAGTGGAGCTACGGGACGCTGGGATTACCTGGGAGGAAGCAAAGAGACTAGCAGCGGAGAAAGAATTGTGGATGAACCGTGTGTTGGCCACACGGTTCATCCACACGAATAGGAAGCGAACATGGAAAAAATGTTCCAGTTGGTAACTATGTTTAGTTACTATTTAACAAAATTGTTTTTCAAAACCATGTGTAATTTTTGTTAATTTATTTTTGGAGATCATATCTGCAGCATTTGAAATTAATGTAAGTCCGCTTATTACACCTCGCTTGACTTACTGCACATATTCTAAATTATTATTTAGATTTTATGTGCAGTAATTTAAGCCATTGATTAATTGGCCGCAATGTAAAATGGTTATACAGTTAAATTTTATTTCTCTTTAATTTTTGAACTCCGCCATTTCAAAGGCCTACATACTTTTCGAAGCATTACTTCCCCGGCCGCACAACTTGCATTCATTGGCCTGCAGCTTCCGAGCTTCCCATTGGTCGACAGCAGCTACCTGAGCCCCGCTGCCAACTTCAGGCAGTTCCGTCCCGCGTATTCATCTGTCAGTCAGTCTCAGAGCGCCGCGAGTAGATAGTGTAACGTTCGCTTCCACCCCTGTTCGAAAAAATAAATGAAAAACAAATCGTAAAGAATACAATTCTTTCTCAACTACTCGTGCCATTTTGACATATTCCGCTCCCGGTGTGGCAGCGTTTTTTTATAAAACTCTTATTAATAGTAGAATAAAAATACTAGGTTTATTTTATTCTCATCTATTTTACTCGATTGTGTATCAACCATTTTTTTTGCAAAGTCGTGTTTTTTGACATAACAACCGGTACTTGGAAGTCTAGTCTGATAGTCAATTGTGTGCTGCATTAGTTTTTCACAGGTTTATCAGAGGATATTGTGAAATTGTGATTGAAATCTGTTACCGATTGTCTTGTCCGTTTTCTCTACGTCGAAGGTAGGTGTAAATTGTTTTTGTATTATTTTGCCGTTATTCATGAGAATTTCGATCGTAGACGATGACGACGTGCGACGTGAAGTTGATTAGATTGATTGTTCTGTTTATATTGTGATGCTTTAATTTAATCTTGTTGAAATAATAAAGCTTGGATACAGATCGATTTGAGACGGCCGCCCCGCACGCCCGGGGGTGAACCGGGTTTACGGAACACACCCTCTCAGACGGCAGGCAGTGCTGTGTTTCTATTCGTTTCTGTCTGTGACACATAATATTGCGAATTTTGTAAACCAGCACCCAGACTACGAAAATAGTTATTAATTGTTTGATGGCGGTGTGAATAGATTCTGTAAGACTGAAACATATATTTGAAAAGCATATTTACATTTAACCTCGTGCTTACATACAACAAAAACACATATTTTTCTTATGTATCTCATTAATAAATAAATAATGAGTCATATTTTTTTGTAAAAGTTTACGAAAATATATGTTAATGTAACTGGCATGAACAAACTAAGTGTACCTAATAGTTACATGTGTTCGATATTTAAATATTTTATAATGATAATCGTTTCCACATGATACTTCTAAAATATCTAAACAAATGATTCCACATACGATGTGATAATCTACCATCATAATATAGTTTTGGCTATTATCAAATGCAGTCAAATTTATCCAACGGTACTGCAAATGTTAACTGCATGCGTTTATATTGATGATTATTTAACCTGACAATTTATAACTGTTGATGATTTGAACTGAAAGAAACATGCATTTTACTGTTGTATGATCTAAACTTGGCTACATGCACGAGTATTCATTCATACATCAAAATTACCAGTTGGAAAAAATAACCTACTTTGGGAAATAACGAAATTCGTGCATGGAACACTAATGGCCGATTTCTACGGTACCTCCCTGGATGATATTTGATATTATGTATTTATGAATTTTAGGAAAGTTGAGACCCTTTTCAGGACGTGTTGTTGAAAAATAAATAAACTCTAACTGTATTCTTAAACTTATATATTCGACTATCAGGTAAAATTAAAAATACAACTCGTTTACTGAATCTTAAGCTAATATAAGAATTTTTATTAAGAATTCCTTTACAACCGTTTGTTTTTTGACAGATATAAAAAAAAACTCAGTCAACAACAGTTTTCTCAAGTAGGTGTTGATGTGATTCAAGATCGACCGATTCGATTCGTTACCCGCGTTTAATAATGATGATTTATGATCATCGGTCATAAAATTATTAAGTCGTTATGAAGAAAAAATATTGTATGCAAGCTAAAATGATATACGTAGAAGTAGTCCGCCGAGCTTAATTATCATTAGTCATTAGAAATGAGAATAATGAATTATTGTAACGATTTAAATCGACCACCTCCACGTACAAAACTTTTGCGAACATTGGAAATCATTGATACCTATGTAAGTATATTAAATAATTTATGATCAATAAATTGGTATCCATAAACGAGAATACTAGTAAAAACTGCGCCTACGCTGATTAGTTATTTGTTTTTTTGTTGTAACGTGTATTTTTTAATTAAAAAATATTTGGCATTACATCTAATGCCAATGCGCCAATTATTTTGGAAATTATACGAGATACACTTGATGAGATTTTTTTGTACTTTAATCAAGATCTCTAGAAGAATTGATATCACTAACAAGTAACACTCATGGCTTAGATCTCAAATTTAAAGTGAAAAGATCTAAACTTGTTACTGGTCTTTACCGGGAATTGAACATAGACCCGTCTGGTCGATAGAGCCAAGCTTTTACCAAATAGTACACAGCGGATGACATATTATCTTCTCTCGTCGAGGATAGGTTATGATCAATAAGTCTAGAGAAATTATGATGGCAAATATCTCAAGATTTAAGAAAACGAAATTTTGGTAGATATACATATTTTAATGACAGTTACATTTGAGACTGTAAAATTGTACGCAAAAAGCGAAAAAACGGATTTCTGTGTAGATCTCAGCAAAAAACAAACTCATTTTAATTTCTTCTATATATAAGCTCAAAAGTTTTCTAATATTTTTAATTTACGACTTTATCAAATATCGAATAATTCTACGTAAAACATTGAATAACTAGTCTTTGATAGAGATTTTTTAGCTAATTAATTTTTAAAAAGGCTATATAATGATAATGAAAAAAATGTAAATTTACTACAATCCACGCCTGCGTTTATTCAATCACATTATTTTTAAATCCCGCATCGTCGTAAGGGTTTTTTTTATTCGTAGTATTGAAATCCTTTCGCTGGATCTACCTTACATTTCAACCTTGGCAGGATGGCACTTCTCTGCCCACATCCGCCCTTTGTTCCCTACCCCTGCACTCCTCGGACCCCCCACGTCACTATCTCTGATTTTATTGTTGGATAATTTTTTTGATTCCTTTATTAATGTACAAAATATACATTTCCACTGTTACTAAGCGAAACAAACCATGGTCTTAAGTAGTGCATATACAGTGGAACCCCGATCTACCGTTCTCGCATTGTTCGTTTTCTCGCATGGATCGTTTATTTTTCATAGTCCCGGTCAAACACCCATAAGAACAATGTAAAAGAATCTCGCATTAATCGTTCCCCGATTTACCGTTTTCCTCGATCTATCGTTTAAATATTTTGGTCCCGTCACGAATATTATCCCGATTGACCTTTTCGCTGAATATTTTTCATAAATAGTTTTGCCTCGCATTTAGTTTCGCGTTTTTTTCAGTAGACCCCAGACTGCTTATCGTTCTTTGAAACACTAAAATCACATTTAATAAGTGCAATATTGTTATTAGAATTTGAATTAGTATGTTAGAGTGACTAATATGATGCACTGTGTATCTCTTCTTAGCCAGTATATATAGCTGAGCAAATTTACGTTTAATGCATAGTTCTGACGATGGCGAAAGCCGAAATAGCTATCAACGTATAACATATAAAAACTGTAGAACTGAAATACTTTGATATTTTTAGCCTATTAAAATGGAGTTCTACCAAGTAAATGCCAAATCAATAAATACATTCTTATGATCTTCAATCAAGTTACGGTCAATCAAAATGGCTGATATTTTATTTATTTGGTATTCATATATAATATTATTATTTTGCACCAAGTTAATTGAAAGTCGACCTGTGTTATATTGTAATTACATACAGAATCTAGATATTTCGATAGATATTTAGATACGACAGTTTTTAGTAAAATTACCAACGAAGCGTTAGAAATTATTAAACATGTTTCTAAATACACGTTTCAATTAATGTATATTGATTTTGACAATGTGTTCGTATTGGACTCATTAGGACAATTGATTGCATTGATTAATGAACGCTTGATGTACACTTATTAGTAGCGTTTGTACACAAAACATATTTAAACCTCTTTTAATAAAGAGGAACGCGTGTTAGACGCGAAGAAAATAAATTATTGTCTATAAGCAGTGATTCCGAGAAGTGTCAGTTTATTTCACCATCAATTTATAGACAATTCAGTGAAAGATATTTACGGACTATAAATACTTTGTGCTCGGCATAATAATTAGTATCAATTGACGACACCGCGGGACCGCATTTAGGGAATAAATAAAAATTACAAGAAGATTTCAACAAGCGTTAAAATTGACCAAATTATCACGTGCAACATGCTAGGTCGCACATTGAAATTTGTAAATACAATTTGCAAACATACGATAATATTGCTCTTTGCAGTAACACATGTTGCAGATTGAATTCATTTTCCGTGTGTGAGCTACCTTTCATGACAATTTTTTTTTATCTTATAAATCAATAACGATGATATTGATTTGTATCTCAAGAATAATCGCATATCGAAAAAACTTAATTTTTCTTCATTCCCTTGACAAAAGGAAATGAAGGGAAAATTCCCTTGCTTTTTGTTTGATTTTAAAATATAATTCGATATATTTTGAGCATTCAATTCTTCAATCATTTTTGATCGACTCGCAACCGTTTTGCCAGAGATTTTTTTACTATTATTACATTACATTCTTTCAATAATATTGGTTTTAATTCTTATGGACTGAGTTAAAACTAGAACATCCAATCCCGGACCCTTTTTTGGTCCTGTGATTTTGAGATTGACAATTTTTCAATTGAACATTCAACAAAAAAATCGTGTATAAATTCGGGATTAAGAAATTTTCGCTCAACAATTTTGGAATCCTGGGATTAATTTTTGACAATTTCAAAAACCCAGGAATTTGTGAAATTCCCAAAATGAAAAGATGCTAAACCTTTTTTAGCTCTTCCCAGATTTGCATTTTGAAAGCAATTTGAACATATAAACAATTTTGGGACTTTTTTTAGCCCTCGCACAACTTTTTCTAATAATTGGACGGGATCCCGGGATTGAAGGCAGTTGAAACCATTAGTCAAGTCAGACAATGCACTGGAAAGGAGCATTACGCGGGTTTCTGTCGATGAGTTTGTTATGTTTTGCATACGAAATATCTCAATTGTTTTGTTTACTTATATCTTAATTGGTTGATAATACCTGCAATGAGTGAAACCGATTCTGATCTGTAATAAATAATGTGGAGTATATAATAAAAGTGATTTATTTTAATAGTACAATACTTCTCCGGTTAGAATTAACTACGTAAATAAAATAATAATTGTGGTTTTGTTACTAGAAAAAATCTCGCATTTTTTACATATTATATTAGCAATTCTGTGCTGGGGGTTTTTGCATCTTTCATTATTTGTGTTGCATTTTAGCATTCGTTAGGTGTTTTTAATTTATGTCGAGGCGTTTGTCACGTCCTCAAAAATATCCTCTGCCTCATGATGTTCGAAAATTGATCACGCAAATGCTCGAGCTGGCTTGCATATGCGTCATAAACTGCGAAATGCTAATTTAATTATTTTTTACTGGATTCGTGACGACTTCCTTTGACATGTTTGATTTTTTTACGTTTTATTCTCTACCAGGTGTTTTATAATAAGTCTGTGTTGTAGACGCGTAAAAACTTGTGTCCACAGGAGGCGTAATTTATATGTGTCATAATTATATAGTTTTTCAACACTTCACACGAATTTTGCTACAAATTACACGTTGTCTTTTCAATGTTCAAATATGAAATTCAATTTTATTAAAAATAAACCTGTATTAAATAAATGATTCGCCTTGCACCTTTGTACAAAGAAAAAAACGTAAAATCGTCCAAAATCTTTTGTTTGTGTCTATAAAATTTATGGTAGCTTGTTTCAAATCCCTTCAAAAAATAAATATGATCCACTTGTAATAAGCGTAATGAGTAAAGCTAAATTTTTTAATTTTTACGACTGTCGTGTATAGTAGATTTTAGGTTCAATTTGTGCCAATCAGATGTGATTCAGAGCAGATCTGATGTCCTGACTTGATGGTCTATACAGCGTAAATAAATGTAAATAAATACATACAGATAAATTTATTTTCTGAAAAACCGGGGACTTTCGTTAATTTCGAAATATTTCACATGTATGCAAATTTCAGCAGTACATATTTTGCGTATTGGTTGATTGTGACTTTCGATGCGTGTAATGAAAAAGTACTTTTACTATTTTTATTTCAATCAAAAATTAAAATTGTATATCATTGTTGTTTAAGTGATACCTATAACAGTTGGTAGTAAAAGTTTTGTTGAATAAAAAGATACTTTGTAATTTTTTACGTTTCATGTCAATGCACATTAGATTTTACCAACGTTTGATTATTGTTACATAACCTAATGATGCTTATCTATTGAATTAAAAGGTAAAATCAATTATAGTAATGACCCCTCAAGAAGCGAAGTGAGCCAAGTAGTAAAATGGTAAAACTTTTCTATACGTACAATAACATCTTTACTAGGTGTTTTGGTGGACAGTATATTTTAATTTTAAGATGATAACACTATTACATTGTGTATTTACTGAAAATCACTTTACTTTTAAGATCTTTTAAGACATGTAAAATATTATAACGAATCCAACTAATCTTTTTCCTAAAATACCACTTGGCTCATTTCAACTCTCATGGGCTCATTATATACGTGAATTATTTAAATATAAATGATCATGAAGAACAACGGTCGCCAACCAGCGTTCTGTAAACCACGGTCGATCCGCGAGAAAATTTAAATGGTTCGCAAAGCTATTGCAGTAACGTAATTGGAGTCATGAATTCATACCAGGGCTGTAGAGTGGCGTGAAAAAATGACGACTCCGACTCCGAGGATTTTTTTTCAACAATTTATATATATGTATACCATCAGATCATCTTTAGTCAGCCAAGCATGAAATTTTAACACTTTTGACTATTTTGTTTAAATACACATCATTAAATATAATTTTCAAAAAAATCGAGCTGCTCATTTTTCACGACTCCGACTCCGGCCAAAATACCGTGACTCCGACTCCACAGCCCTGATTCATACACTTGTTTCAAGTAACAGCAAATATCGCTCTTATTTATTTGTTATAATAATACTAGTATATGTACCGTATCATAATAAATTATTCGCGGGATTCAATATTGTGAGTTGGTCCGTAAGGTCCAAAAAGTTGGCCACCGCTGATGTAAATTGCAGACGAATTAATGTCATTTGGTTGCTTCGTACTTCGTAATCGACTACTTAAGTATCCATCAGGTTTAAGTAATCGTTGGCATTAACTTGTCTTTATTTATATTGTATTACTTTATTGTATTTTCAATGGATCTGGCGGTAAGTTTTTAATATACAGTTTAATATTCGATTATTTTATAAAACGGTAATATGGTAACATTTAAAAAAAACTAATCGAATTTATATATTTATTACGATTAAAGAAGTTTTTCAATATCTTCCTTAATAAAAATTCTATCCACAAGTTTGCCATCGCAAAATCGAAACGTCTGGGGGTTGCCATGACGGCCATGACCACCACTGAGAAGAGTTGAGAGGCAATCGCCCTGTGCACTGCACTTTCAATGGCCCCGTCATTTCTTGGCTATTTTTTTTCTTCTAAATTTTTAACGTGTTGTTATAGTAACAACAACCATATGCTTAATTGCTTCAATTCAATCAAAATAATCTTTTTATTATGGCCGTACCTTGGCATATTTTCTAGATCCGCCGTGGGTTAGATTAAAAGTTTTTTGGACGTTTTCCTAATAAGCAAGAGATTAAGATATTAAATTGAAATATTAATTGGAAATTGTTTTGATAACTCAAACACCAAAAATTATTAAAAATCGCTAAGATTTTATCGTCAAAACACGCATTCTATTACTTATTACTATATGACAGTGATGCACAACCTTTACCTTGTAGCGGGCCGCATAAAACAAATTATCGTGGGTTCGGGCCGCAAAGAAAAAAATGATTTAAAGTACGCTCAATCCTTTTTTATACAGAACATATGTACGCTCCATGTAAAACAGCCATAAAATCGTGTAAAAAAGATTAAGTGAATTTAGATAAATGAGTAATAGGTTACATTATATTATTTTGACAGTGTTATTTATAAAATAAATAAGCCACGCAAAAAAGGATTATGAGTACTTGCTTATTAAAAATCGTTTCATTGTGAAATATTTATGTTTTATTTATATGCAATTCATAAGTTAATGCGTTCTTGGTCTTTGTTAATTTTTAACAATTTTTTTAATTTGACATAATATTTGTAAGCCTGTTTCTATGAACCGATTTATTCTCCTTCATCAAAGAAAAAGCTTGCTTGCTTATATTTGTTTAATAAATGTTTTACATGAAAAAAATATGTTTGAGAAAGAGATTTAAGGGTCGCCACAAAATTCAAAAAGGGCCGCGGATTGTGCATCACTGCTCTATGACAACGACCGTAAACGGTGGATAGAAATATATTGTCTATTGTCATCATTTATGGTATTAAATGGCAGAATTGTTCGAAACAACGTGACATTTTGAAGAATATCGCTGATGGGAAATGGTCGCAGTGCTGCGACGGGAATTGCATTTTTAATGGCGTCCGGATTTCGCGATGATGCATTTTAAATATATGCATATCTTGTTTACAAATTTTGCTGGACGTTTAAAAATGCTATTCGAAGCCCTTTGAAGTCACCTCGTGAATATTCACCAGACGTATTAAACATGTCTGCAGATGCAGTTGAGAATTTTATTTTTGGCGCGACTGCTGCGAGTGCTTACATAAAAAAAGACTCGGGAAATTGCATTCGTATATTAATCTTCGTGGCTTCTTTGTTTAGCTTAAAGATGGTGTTCCTTGTAAATAATCGAATAACGCGAAACCATGGTTACCGGGTTATCTTTTCACGGTTAAATAATTCATCAAAAGTATATAGGGTGTTCAGAAATGGGATGCATTAGAAAACAAGTTATGTTCACCAACTCAAAAACAACTATTATTGATTATTAAAAGAACAATTTGATTAATACCCGAATATATTATATCTTCGTTAAAACGTAAAAATGGTTCTATTTTAAAAAAAAAATAGGATATTTAATTACAATATTGTTGGTCAAAATAAGTACACTAAAATATAGTAAGAATATGAAGTATATGGTTAGGTAAGGATTAATAGTTAGCCAGGTGTGTAAGAAGGAATCAAAACATAACGTGCATCCATTCCTTTGGACACGATTACATAAATTAAAGTATACAAATGTTTCCACGCGGGAATTTGAACCCTTAACGTTAAACCACACAGGAGTTAATCTAATGGTGTCCAAATGACGTAGTAATTTAGAATTGCGGTTTGAATACTACCGTTCTAAATTATTATCAATAAAAATCTCTCATTGGAGTGAATACGGTATTTTATATTTTGCTGTCGACTAATGAATAATTTATTTATTTTATTCAACAAATTATTGAGATTGGTTTTCCGTTACTTTTTAATTAGAGCTCGCGTGCCACTTTGTATTAATTGATTATTTAATGCGCGTTGCCGAGTCGTTCTGATTGTTTTAATCGTTAAACGGTTTGTTTTCAACAATTTCACGAATAATAATTGCCCATCATTTTTCTTTCACCTTGCACGCACGCTGCATTATGATCATGTCGATAATTAATTAGGCGATCTCCTTCAACTGCATATATTTCGGACCTGCGGACTTTAATAATATATCCAAACACTTCGAAAAAATCTGCTTGTAATAATATTATTAATTGTCGATCTAAGCAATAGCAGTGGGGCACCGCAATGGTGTTCTGTCACTCTCGAAAGAAAATTATAAAAAAAAACATTAATACAACTACTGCTAAAGTTATTCAAGAACTTTGCATAAAGGAAAGAAAACTAAATGTTATTCATTGAGTAGATTCTAGTATATATATTATCATAGTCTTCTATCTAATTGATTCAGTGTATGTATTTAGGCAATATATAGAATATTTATCAATGTTTGTCTTTTCTAATTAGGTCGCAACATCTCATATGAACTAGTCATTTTGACTATAGAATCTACACATTTAATAAATGACTATGTATTTAAGTTATATGCAGGGCTTAATTTTTGATTTTTTTGTTTAAATAACATATTTGTATAGCATCAGATCATTCTAGTTACTAGAATATTTCTAGTAGATTTCACCAACCAGTATGATTAATATTAGTCTAATTAATATCTTTAAATTATTTTTTCCGGTTTTTCCGACTTCCATTCCATCGTTACTCCACAGCCCTCGTTATTTGGCGCCATGCCCCTTAAGGGGCGTCTTATTTAATGTTGTTATGTAAAACATAAACAAAACCAAGAAATTATAATCTCATTTTCTATAAGAGTAAAATATTTTGTCACAAAAATAACTACGTGACATGACGACATGACTTACTTTAAAATTTTGACAATCAGGAAGAGGAGGGGGGGTGTCAAAAAGTACGAACTACAAAAAAACGAAAACAATAATAATATCCTGCTTTATCTATTTTATAAATATTACAATTTATCAAATAAAACTAAGAAATCTTATCCCAAGCCAATAAGTCTAGCAACACTACATCTACATGAATGTATTTACGTTATTTTTGATGAGTTTGATTTTCTTCTCTAATATAATTAATGTTTTCCTTAGTCCCTTAGCTAAAAACTTGTGACGTTATTAATTATCATGCAAGCTGTTGACTAGGAGTTCATTGAAAAGTTGTCCCACCACCTCTGATGATGACACTCGTTAATCTTAGTAACTCTTGACAGCAATGTGCTGAATAATATAATTTTCTGTAAAACCATTTAGATAATGAGTTGACACTATTATAGAATAATCGTTTTGCGTTTGAAGTTGATAAAGAAAAAAATCAAAAAATAAATTCAACATTTATGCTATATTAGTGTAATTTTTATATATCACTACCGTGGGATTAATCGAAAATACTAATTTTGAGATAATTGGACTATATAAGTTTGAATCGTTCAAATTATGTACATTCACACGTATTTTGTCACTAACGACACGGGTTTCACCTTTCGGCATCTTCATGCGTTCAAGTGCACGGATGAACTTGAACTGACGATTCAAATTTAATATTGCAATTCCACCAAACACCTTCAGTCGAAATCTTAAAAGGACTATATAAGGTTTGTATTGTATTTTTTGTAATAGTTAAGTATGGTTGACGATAAAAGAGAAAAGTAGATTTTGTGTATGCTATTGTTTGTATACTATATTATTTGTATTCTACTAATCTCGCCGATTCCTTGAAGTTACAGGGCAATATCAATAAATGTAATTTTTAGTATGTTTTTCTTTTAAATAGGGCATTTTTTAAAATAAAATATTTTAGTGTTTCATTATATAGGTTTATCTTTCAACAATCGATTGGCATACTTATCTTAAAATCTCCTTTTTTAATTTTATCTCACTGTTGCTTTATGGTACCTATATAATGTTTTCTTTAACCTTTCCTGGTAGAATCTTCAAATTGAATTGTAACATCAAGTGCGAGGAAACATAAAATATAACCATTTCCCCTTTACCGTTTCTAGGATACTAACGGTGGGAAGACAGACGTCTCAAATTTAATGGAAATGTCCGAATAAATGTCGGAATTCATAATATTTATGGAAATAACGTTCATAATATATTTGAAATTATTCTTCCGAAACTGCAACACTGAAGTAGATAATTTATGTTTTGAACACTATTGTAAAGTGACCATATGTTCTACTTCTACATCCATTTAGTATTTATCGAACGGAAAAAAAACTATTTTATTTATCCATGGTAAAAATAGAAATTATAAAAGCTTAGAAAAGTTTCTTCAAAATATTTGTTATATACGAAAATATTCCCTGACAATTCCTTAACCCGAAACAGAATATCTGAACATTGCAGCCCAGTGATCTGGTCAATCTGGTAGTCGTCCCCACGATTCCAGTGATCACCTTTCTCGGTGTGTCTTCGGATTCCCTTAACAATTTGATAAAGTTATTGAATTACACTTTTCATGCAGGTGGATGAAAGACATTCTTTCTTGCCAAGTTCTTTTTATAACGAGACGTTTGTGCAGCATGACCATGGCCGTAGAAATAACGTGAAGCACCATCTGTAAATAAAATACCTTAAATTAGTTAAGTTGTATTTGCTGTAGTAAATTTAAAATTAGTTACAAGTTTTCTATTTTAAGTTTAAGAACTAGGAAGAAAAACTGCAATGAATAAGAAAGGAAATACATATTTAAATATCGATGTTATTTTTTTTTACATCGGATGTGAGATTCTTGAAGAAGAAACGTCGTCCTGAATCAATAATGAATCCGTGATAACGATTAGCAATCTGGAGACTATTCCGATCGTGGGATGACCTTCAGTAATAAGAGGAAAAGGAACCCACAGTGTTGCTAATTATTTCCAATTTGGGACTCGGAAGGTGGCCGTTGAGACGTTCAACCGTAAATACGGAACATGCTATGAATGAGAATGTATGATAGCCAATTAAAACATACACCAGCCATTACTTCTACAATCTAATACTTTTTTTTTGTGCATGGCGATGTTGCAGTATGTAATTCATAATCAGTTTCCTTAGAGCAATAGTCACGAATAGCTATTATTATCGCAGTGATTGTCAACCGATGCATAAGGAAACATGACAGTAATTACAAATGTGATCTTATCATCGATTAAATTGGAAGAATTCCATTGTAATGCATTTGTAATAGATTCGTGACAGTTTTTTTATGACCGTTAATCTGTCAGAAAATTTGTGTGATCAGGACCGAATTTACTTAGCGACACAGCATTTACACATTTCATTAAGTCATCAAGCATAAATTATTGCCATCGAGATTATGTTGATTGTAGATATGTCGTACTCAATCATTGAGAAGGTTTCTTCTTTCGTTATTTTTAATTCACAACTTCTACGAAGCCTAACTTGTTTTCGAGCAGGTCTTTTAGTTTTTGTTAGTAATTTTTTCAACAACACATTCTTTAGCTGCATTTGTATAATCACGATCAAAGATTTAAGATTAAGACTTAGAAGTTACTATACGAGGCTTTGCTAGTGAATTTTCGTTCTAATCGGTTACGCGGTTTTAAGTTTTTCAGTACCCAAATCGAAACATGCTTTAAACACGTTGATTTATTGGTTGATTCATGAAATAATTAATGGCCAACATCTTTGGCTTCTTTTTCAGAGGGAACGATGGTGATAAGCATACATTTACATTTAAGATATTTTTATAAAAAAAGTTCTGTTCGCATTATGATCGAATGTTTTAAAAAAATCTAAGCAGTGTTTCTGCAAAAGGTTTCGTATGACTGCAATTAGGCGTTGGTACGTAATGTATTATGATTCGCACGGTGCTGACGATAATTTAGCTATTGAAAGTCAGCAGTCTGTATCCGCCGACGACTTGAAATTCCCCAAGCGAAACCGGAAACAGAATCGTCTGAATCCAATTGCCACGCGAAAACTACAAATCATCCTCTCTAGGAACAATGTCGGCGCGGAGGTGACGGATTGAATAACATTAAATCCAGTAAGTAGTCAGGTTGTACATGATATTGTTATTTGCCTGACGTATAAATACGTCATCAGGAAGAAGTCCTTAATGTGTCATGTAAAATTCCTGTATTAAACTCTGATGGTGAATCAATTTTTACTTGTGACGTGTCCTCCTCTAGTAGGGACCGAGGTATATTATATCGCCTTTAGAAATGTAAAATGACGTAACCCACAGTTTTTTCAAAACAGTTTTTTTCTTCTATAATCACAATGTATACATACAACTTAATACACGTTTTATCAAAAGAGTGTAAGCTGCAATTGCCGAATTAGTATCTAGACTAAGATTTCAAATTTGAAAAAAGAAGGGCATGATAAAATTGCGACCAGGAAAAAAGTTTTTCTTAAAAAATGTATAAAGTTAATGCTAGATTTGAGTTAATAAGAAGTATTTTACCATTGGGTAAAATATTAAAAGGTAAAATCGATTCCTGTTTCCTGAAAACCCCTGAGGTGGGCTGCCAATACGTTAACAATGGTCTCGCTTAATCTCGAAGCAATTTTCGATGTTCTGGGGAAGAAGTGAATATTTGTAGCACTCTTATGCAATTATATGCAATACTTAAATAAGCAATCGATTGCTTATTTAATACACTTATAACATGTAACAATATGCATTTTACCGCAAACTTCTCAATCTAAATGACTAAAAATGTACTACTGTGTATACTGAAGCTGTCGTCGATAACATATAAGTCAGAAATTGCAGTTATACACTAATTTGATCTGAAAATATTGCTTTCTCTTAAATTAACAAGGGGCTCGCCGGCCTCAGTCAAATTTAACAAGGGGCTCGCGCGAGCCCCTCCGAGCCCCCTCCAGCCCACCCCTGTCTGTTTTGCGAAAAAGCCAAAACAAAATTTAAGGGTTATTTATTGAAATATTTAGATTATACGTTTTAAATCACGGACATATCAAGAAGCGCGGTGCTGTCCCGGGATCACAACCAGCCATCCACTATAATGCTGCCATCGAGCAGTGATTTTTTTTGTATTCTTAAAGTAAACAAACTTAACCACGGAAAAGATCGACCTTTGCAAAACGATTGACTTGACAAAACAAGAATGCGACGACGGCACGGGAAAACTGGACGAGAAAACAAGATCGACTGGCTTTGAATGTGTGTGCCTGAATACTTCACTTGCAGTTAGCACTTACCCGGTAGCGCTAGCCGTAGAGTGCACTCAACTGGTCAAAAACACCGCAAGGCTAATTACTAAACACATTTACCGGAGACTAGGTTTAAAATGTATAGCACAGACACTATACAAACGCATAACTTATACATTTATATTTATAATTATAACACATAATATAGAATGTTCACTGCCAATTCTTGTTGCCATCAATTGACATTGCTCACGATGAGTGAAACCGGTCTTTTAATATAAGTAAAAAGAATGTGAAATTACTACAAAATGGTGATTTATTTTTTAATTTACATAGATATTATAACTTTGTAGAATAAAACAAAGAATTATTGTCTGCTCAAAAGTCGTTTGTTACCGAAATTTACTCGATTTTAAAGCATTAAATAATTTAAAAAAAAAACACTGATTTTACTAATGCGCTACATTATTTAATAAATAACAGGAACGGTTTCGCTCACCGCGATCTTTATCAAATGTCTAAGATAAAATACGAGACATGGTTATTTTTATTTTCATCCTATCGACTGTGGAAAAGAAAAAGGAATCTTACAGGAGGTACAAAAACGTCTTTTGAAGATTTTGGGCCAAAGGCAAATTATGAAATAAACAAAACCTTAAAGTAAATGGAGACTGATAAACTGGTTTTTGATTGACCTAATTTAATATTTTTTTCAACTAAAAACGTTTTTTAAGTCTTTTTTCCTGATCACAATTTCCTATGGCCCTTCTTTTTTCAATCTTAAAACCTAAATTTAGATACTAATTCCGCATTTTCAACTTACATCCTTTTGATAGAACGTGTATCGAGTTGTATAAATTATGATTATCGAAAAAAAGCTGTTTTGAAAAAACTGTGGGTCACGTTCTTTTTACTTTACACAGTCGATATTAATATTGCTCACAATGACTTAAACTGGTCTTGATCTTCATTTGCGAAGTGGATAAAAAAAATTAAAATCTACAAAATGGAAGTCATTTTTCAATTCACAAGCAGTTGCACTTTTTTTAGTTGTATTTTTAACCGAAAACTACGTCTGAAAAATGTTTTACACATCAATGAAACGTCAGTATTCTCTTATTAACATTTTTGTAATTCCGTTCTCGTAATAAATTACTTGTAGATAGTTTAATCTCCACGCCACTCTGTCGTTAAAGCCCATGAATAGGCGTACTTACGTGCTGTACCGTGAAACGCAGCTGTCCTATCATCTTCTTTAGTTTTATAATCTCGAAAAGCTCAGATAAGCTCTTTTACAAAAAACCTTGCATACAGTTTTATCCACTATAAAAGAATGAGTCACACAACAACTCCACAAAGAAGTGAGTCATTTCTGTCTTTGAATTTTGATAGTTCTACCATCTGTCTGCCTGCGGATGGGTACAGTTTGGCCGAAAATAGTATATTTAGAAAAACAGGTTACGTTATTTAAGGAGATCGATTGTTTTGTTACGATCTGTGTCTGGCCGGTACATCATTCGAGGATTTATGTGTTCTATTATAAATAAAACGAACAACCGAATCTGGTGACAATATGAAATAAAAATCGATGATTTTGTTACTCGTCACGAATTGTGTGAGTATGTACACATCTTTCTTTTTAAAAGTATCTTGAGACTTCATATAGTTATTTTTTATCAACAATGTCTGTTATTATTCTAATACTTTCATTATTATTACATTTCAAAGGGAAATCGACGTTGCATCCAACACTATACTCTACATCTCCACAGCATTCTTAAAGAGTATTCCGCGACACAATAACGTTAGGATTATAAATCGTATTTAAAAATGTTGAGAAAACTCCTCAAGAATTTATTGCTTGCTTTTTTTTGCAAAGAAAGTGATAGGATGTGGGTCATTTGTCTTTAGCCATTAACTTCGCGATGAAGGCTTCTTCGGCCTTTCTCTCACATCTTCTATCACGACTCGCGAATTTTACGTTGGCTCATGTTTCTTTGAATTATTTTTTTTCTACATACAATTTGAATCCATTTACGAACAACTGTAATGTTTTCATAAACCGATTCGATCCTACTATAAAATCAAATTTGTTATTCTACTGATTGTGTTACAAATTGTGACACGTCTTTTGGCTCTTTTAAAAGCTTCTTCAGACTATATATCACAATATTGCAATCAGTCCAATAACAAAACTAGTTGATTAAATTTTATATTAAAAATGAATTTACACAAAGGTACCCCCGAATTCATCGAAAATACGGACAAAAATGAAAGCTATTACTACTGGTCGTTTCGTAAATCCAGCATTTTTTCTTTATTCTCAAATACTTACAGCTATAATTTAAGATTTCGACTGAAGGTGCTTGGTGGAATTTCAATATTAAATTTGAATCATTCAAATTATGTACACTCCCACAGTCAGTTCAAGTTCATCCGTGCGCTTGAAC
Organism: Himalopsyche anomala; assembly: GCA_031772345.1. Taxonomy (NCBI): domain Eukaryota; kingdom Metazoa; phylum Arthropoda; class Insecta; order Trichoptera; family Rhyacophilidae; genus Himalopsyche; species Himalopsyche anomala. The sequence goes on from CM062840.1 coordinate 12,918,505, forward strand.
GCCTGAAGATGCCGAAAGGCGAAACCCGGGTCGTTAGTGACAAAATCTGTGGGAGTGTACATAATTTGAATGATTCAAATACTTACAGCTAGTTTAAAAAAAATAACATTAAGATTCTTCGCTAAGATAAAGTTAAGTATGATCAAATATTAATTGTGTGATTTTTGTTTTCGTAAAACTTTCAATGAAACAAAGAAAGTTGGCAAGGTTCTTAGGGTGAAAGCATTTTCGACAGTGAACATAAATCTATTTGACGTGTTGAAAAGCCTTTTCGCTTAGTCGTAAATTTAAGTTTAAACTCTGCCAGAAGCATTCTACAATACGGCACCAAGAAGAATTCACATCTTTCCCGAGAGATTTTCATTCAAGTTAGTTATTTTAGTCCCGCAATTCATTAAAATTACCCACTCATCGTTTCAGTAAAGTATGCAATTTGTCAAGGAACAAAGTTATCTCCGTGTTGCGTTCGGCTTATAAATTGCTCAAGCCCCGTGCAATCTCTTTAACGTGAATTACTTACTCTTGCATTCCGACTTAAGTAGGCGCAGGCTTGTCTTTTATTATTTTTACCTAAGATGGCGCCCGAGTCATTGCGTTTATTGGCTTATTCATATGCACTTTAAATATTGCGAGTTCATGTACACTAATGCCAACACCTTACTCTTGACCCCGCAGTACAATATAAAGCCAGAGTTTCGAACCGGTGTCTCGCAAGGATTTTCCTACTAAACAGTTTAGTATCTTACTGGAATTAGAGTAAACAATAATCTCACTACTTTAGCAGCTGGGGAGAGTATGTGTATTTTGTATTACTGTTTCTTACGTGAAGTCTTTTTAACCATTTCTCTGGTGTCTAACGTTGACAAGGCAAGTTTTACTGCCTTAACAAGAATGAAGGTATTTATCCCAGAAATTTGTGAAATTGAGTTATGAATTACATCTGATAGGTAATCTTGAAAGCTTTTTATTCTCTTAAATTTAAAAGCAGAATAATCACAACAACAATGTTCAAAATCATACTTAATACAGTAAGATCTATACACGTTTATTAGAAAAAAGACATTACGAAATAAAAGTAGTACAAAATTTAAAAAAAAGTTGTTTATTTAAATTAAGTTATGTTCATTTACTCGAAAGTTTGTTAAAGTTTTGTTGCTGCCGTCTTCCGTGAAAATGCAGTATAGTGCTTTTTGTAAATTTGCGACATCGATGCGATCGATGTCGACCTATACAGATTTGAACTCCGTCATTAAATAAGCTAGATGCTTTCAGCTCACTTCAGTGCAAGCTGCCAAGTTTTGGGTAACTGCTCCCGAGACAATCTCAGCTTCAATAATTGAAAATACGTGTAACGTTGTTACGACACATAAAACTTTTGCTACCACCGACCGTACGGCAGAGGCGGGTAGCGGTGAGAATAATTGCAATGTACTCAACGTTGTACCCGACGCTCCACCATTTATATTTTCATTCATATTGGGGGATTCCGTAATACACTATATCGTCGTTTGATTGAAATGAAAATGATTGTCACAAATGTCCTATTAGCAGTTTTTTTGTTTTTTTTTTTAACCATGTCCGCTCCCAATATGGAGCATATGGACTCCTAATGGAGTTTATCTCAACAGAAATGTTTCTACGAGAACTGCTTGTTACTCAGTTGCTCAACCTCTCTTTTTCCAAAGAGAGTAGGAATAGAAGGAAAGGGCTAGGACAGGACTAGTGGTTGGCTTATCGCTCTCGATACGCCCCGTTCATATTATAGGATGGGTGGGAGGGGAGAATTCAAGACATCACATACATCCATCCCTTTGAACAGAAATTTATAAATCAATTCTGAAAAATCAATTAATAAAACTGGCCGTACTGGGATTCGAAGTCGTGCCCTCCGTAGCGGTAGCCAACGACGTTAACCACTCGACTACACAGGCGGCATTAGCAGTGTGTGTCATATATTTTCCTCTGTGTAAACAGCCTTACAGTATATCAAAGGTATGTATATTATATATAAAGTCAACGAGAGCCAAATTCAAGATTTTCATATTTATAAAGAGACACACAAATTTATACTTAATCAAGAGATATTGAGAAACGCACTTAACCCAACGAAGAGCCGCATTTGCCCACCTCTGATATATTATGTTAAAATTATCGTTATAAAATTTCAATTTGCATTAAGAACATGTCCATCTGAAGTTCGTCTGAATATGCTTCTCAAAGAGGAAAAACACAACTACTGGAATAGGAACGTTATGAATTTTATTATTATTTATATTAACAATGAATTAGCACAAAGTTACTTTCTCTGAATTTATATAAAATGTCAACAACAAGTTTCCCCTGCGGTGCTATTCGGTTCGTTATTAACAGGAAATAATAATTATTGTCTGTACGAACAAGATAGTAATGAAAGATTGCATCGTATCATACTGCCCAGCGGTGCTATTCGCGCGCGCATACACTTATTTTAGACTTTATACTCAAAACGTGATTGTGTTGTGTATTCCAGTACGATCAAAATATGTGTTTAGCCCGCAGGAATCGTATCGCAGATGAGGTTTTATCTTAAAAAACAATCCAATGACTTAAAATTTATTATTCGTTCAAAACGGCCATTATATCGTCTCGTCTAATAGCCCTCGTCTGGCAAATGAACGCAGGGAGGGTTGAAATTTGGCTAAAATATTCAAGGTTATATTGCGAAATTCCCCCTTTCTGTATAAACGTGCCGGTCGCCCCCTCTCACAGTCCTACTTTGACCCCTACACAATGGTTTCATAGGGGGTGTTTCGGCTCGACAACAATCGGCAGCAAGGTGCTTCTGAGGTATGTTGCTAGGTGATGGGACATCGTGTACCCGCACCGTGTTTCAATTTAGGGTACAGTCAGAAGTTGTGACACCTGGCACCTTTTCAAACGTATCAGTAAAAATATGATTTTGATTGAATTGATAGTAAGCTAGAAAGGCCATTGTACATCGCATTCATTTATTTATTGCTTGTAACACATCACAGTAATAAAAAAAAATGTCGCTCTACAGACATCAATATGTCGTAACTCGTAACTCACTTATTAAATTTGGTGGGTTACAGATTTTAAGACATATTGCTGTTTGTCGAACAATATAAAATAGGTTATATTAACATTTTATTTCGTGAAAAAATATTTTCATTGCTTCGTTGATTCGTGCTAAAAACATTATTTATTATTTTATGTATTCTCTGAAGTATCATTTTTTAAGTGAATATAATTTATCAAACTGAATGTAAAAAGGAAAGCGACATCGACGGTATTTTTCATCACCCATAATAAACATTTTGATGTGTCTTTTCAAACATACTTTCGTGGTTTTGTTCTATATATTTTTTTATAATTTACTCACCTTTCACGTGTTTCTGTATTCGCTTTCTTCCATTGACTTTACCCATTAATTTGGAGAAGAGGGGCTCTTCATAAGCATCACGGTAGATGTTCCCCTCTTGTTATCGGCCTAGTAAAAGTCACTCAGTAATTTACATACGAACACGCATAGATTGTGAGAAAGGTATTATGATGTTGAACAATATTTGACATAGAAGTCGTTGAAAACGTGGCAAGCACTCAGTTGTTTTTAATTTTTTGAGTAAAGAAGTGTCGAAAAACGTCGCTCGTTTTTCACGAATCTGACTCCGGCCAAAACATCGCGATCCAAGACTTCGACTCCACAGCCCTGGAAAAAAATTATCATACTTATGATATATCAAACATTAAATTTAAATAAATAATGAATCAGGGGCCTTTCGATTGGTAGCCGGTAAATTGCTCAAATGGAAATTGCTCGAATTACAAATTATTCGAATTGTTTGGTTATTTAAACGATTTTTCACGACTTTTTCTACGAATTTCATTTTTATCTTGTGCGACACTTGTTTAGAGAGTGAAATATAAAAATAATTTTCGTAAATATTTATTTTAACCGTGTTCGCTTCAAATGCGGAACATATGATCTTTTAATGGAGTTTATCTCAACAGAAGTGTTTCTACGAGAACTGCTTATTAATTAGTTACTCAAACTGTTTCTATATATTTCCAGAACACATAGAAGACTAGGGCTAAGACAGAACAAACGGACAAAACAAACGGAAACAAATTGATTATCTTGTTATTCGAGCAATTTCCATTCGAGCAATTTACCGGGAACCCTTTCGATTGATAAGCAGAGCTTTTTCATAACCTGCTGGCAATCTGACAATTGCAAATTAGTATAATTTATTTGTAAGAGGTTTTAAAAATATCAATTATATCCAGTATATTGTCACTTATTCATATGTTGTATCTTTATTTAAATATATATTCCTTTCATATCTCTATTACCAATATTGTTTGTTACAACCTTATTAGTTTTACTTGGCTTAGTAGAAATAGCACAGGCTTTATGTGTACATGTATATACTTATCAGACGAAAATACTCGTGATGAGCGAAACCGGCACATACCTATCATATTAAATAAATGTGGAATAGAAGAAAAGAGTGTTTCATTTTGTTAATGTATCCAATCCTGTTATCTTAAAACTTTAAACTTACTTCACTTGCGATAAAAAAAATACGACGTGGCAAAGACAACTTTATGAAGTAAATATTTTACATTTCTTTATACCAAAGAACACTTGGTTTTATAGGGTGATAATTTCAACATTTATTCAGTATAATATAATACAAGAACATTTTGTATAACTCGATGACTAATGGATATTCCTAAATTTTCTGTTTATCACACTTCCACTCCGGTGGCGTACTTATGCGATGTGTCTTATTTTTTTAATAGGGGTGGGTACATCTTGTGACTGTTTTTCGATGAATCATACCAATATAATAAACTAAACTGTGCTGGGGATTCGGTTAAAAACCTGCAGACTTCTACTGTGATTTGTATCGATTATAACTACACTAAAAAGTCTTTTTGTTTTTTTTTCTACGTAATACGATTGCCGTGATATTAGTCGTAATTTCACCATTGTGTATTATATTTCAACTGTGATGAGAAGGTTTTTATTTTTGCATATTTTAAATTCAATTTGTGTTTTGCAATTTGAATGAATTTAAGATTTATTTTTTTGGACATTAAAATGGTTTTGTTCGAGGTTTAATGACAACCGCTACACTGATGGCATACCGCTTATCTCGTTTTAAAATGAACTTAATGGCTAATGATTTTATATTGAAACTATGCAAACAAAAATTTCTTTTCTTGTCTACGGCTGTTACGAAATATGAGTGAGAGAAAAACCACAATTCATATTAGTTGTATTATGCTTATTTTTTTTACCATGTCCGCTTACCATGTGGAGCATATGGACTCCTAATAGAGTTTATCTCAACAGAAGTGTTTCTACGAGAACTGCTCGTTACTCAGTTGCTCAACCTCTCTTTTTCCAAAGAGAATAGGAATAGAAGGAAAGGGCTAGAACAGGACGAGTGGTTAGCTAATCGCTCTCGATACGCCTCATTCATAGGATAGGATGGGTGGGAGGGGGGAATTCACATACATCCATGCCTTTGAACAGAAATTCATAAATCGATTGAAAAATCAATTTATAAAACTGTCCGTACTGGGATTCGAACCCTTGACCTCCGTAACAGTAGCCAACAACGTTGACCACTCGGCCACACAGGCGGCTAATTATGTTTATATTATACAAAAATATGTAATTAAGCAAACCGTGCTACACTGTCGAATACTTTTTTATATTTTTAAATATGGCAGTAAACTTAGTTATTTTATATTTGACAGTGAATCCCAAAATCCCGCTATTAGTTTATTGCGATTTCGGCATTACGGGATCACCAAATTGAACAGGATTTTTTGATCAGAGGAATGTTAATTTTAAATTTCTTGCTACAAAATTCAATTTAACATCATTTAAAATTATACAAAACACCAATATTCATTTTAATTTTAAACAATGCGCGCGCTATGGTCTAGCTGGTAAGAGGCGAGGGGCGAGGGGGGGTCTGACTTCGATTCCCGGTAAGGTCAATGTGACATTTAGATTTTTTCAATTTAAATTTGAGATCTAAGAGTGGATGTTTGCAATGTCAATTCTCCTTGAGTTTGACTTATAAAAATTTTCATCGAATTTATCTCGTATGATCTTTTAACTTCAAAATATTTGGCGCACTGGCTTAGTGCGTAACAAATGCTAAATATTTTTTAAAATCCCCACAATTTAATCAGAGTTACCTGGTCTAATCTGGTTAAATCGGGTCCACTAATCGAGAAATTATATATAAGTAATATTTAAAGGTCAGATTTTTCCCATTAACGATTTTTTCCACTAGAACGTTATAAAAATACGCGTTATTTGCAAAGTAATTGTGTGAGAAATAGCTATTAATTTTTATTTCCACATGAATTGTCGCAAAACTAATTTTACGTCACGCTATCCGACTATTTCAATATTATTTGGTTAGCCTTATCAGCTAATTTCACTGTATCGATTGAATCGTTCGCAAATAAATTAGCTTTCATTTATTTTATATCGATTTACCACATGCATACATTGGATGTATTCAATTAAAATTGGCCAGCGCAGATGCCACGATAAACGTCATGGTGAAACAACATGAAGTACGGATATCAAAGCATCAGATGTTTCTGCGTTCGGAGGGCATTTAGTATCGGGGGTGGCCGAATCGGCGTATCGATCGCAAACGCATTCGCATTTCCCTCTCTGATTTCAGCCACCCTCGCAATTTATGACCCTTCAAACTGCGCTTATCAAAGTTTTTACACGTCGCTGATTTCTTCGGGGTTGTGAAGGAATATCAATGGTATTTTTAATATAGTGAATAGCCGGTTCTGTTACGGCTTTTTCATATATTGATTTATGTCCGAAGGCATAGGATAATCGTTCATGAAAACGGGAGCAAAGCGAGCGATTAGCTTACTGTTGACAGTTTGCTAACAATTTGGATTATAAAGACTTGGGTCATCTCAAACAGTGTAGTTACTAGCATACAATGGGTCTTTGAGACCCACATGCAGTTCAATGGGCTCAGGTCCCCCCAAATTAAAATAATAAAAAAAGAAAACTAACATTTTTAAAAGGGCCTGCTAAATGAGTAAATGGTGAGAGTCTTCTTCGCCTGAACCTTCATCAAAATAAAAACTTACACGGCGAGGGTCTTCTTCGCCTGAACCTGGGTCAAAAAAAAAAGAAAAAAAAACTGTTCTTTCTTATTGTCGCCAGTTAAAAATATTTTGAAAAATAGATATACTGTCCTTTTATCCATCGACAGCTGAGAATTTACAACTCGACGCCGTCTTTTTCTTTTAACTTTACTGAATTACACTAATATTTCTATGTATACATTTTGTTTTTCTGACAAAAAAATAGGGTCCCTTTATAGATTTTGCATAAAGGCCCAGATTTTATTATTACGCCGCTGATATCAGTATAAGTTTTTTATTAAAAAAATATTTGTAAATCTGTTTGACCGCCGTAAGAATAATAGGGTTAGAAGCAAACTAATCTTTAGGCAACATCTTGTTACACCTCATTTTCAGGATCGCATAGTGTGTGATGCTTATCCATAAATGTAATGCAAAATCAATATTCGAAATTACTGTGACTGTCAAACTGTGTACTGGGTGGGCTTCCAATACGTTGGGCTCGGATTTGATCTGAGAAGGGACTCGCCGTTAAGTAAAAGTTAACAAATGGCTTGCGCCCTCCAATCCACCACTGCGTGTATGGCAGAAGCCCGGTTACGGAAACGACTCTTTTAATATCATTTTTTTCTCAATATCTACTATTTATTACATTTTTTAGTATTTTTTTTAATACTTTACTTATTTTTTTCGTTTAACATTATCACACGATTAGATAAAATAATGACAAGTATTGTAGTCTACACGGATTATATGTAACTGTCAATTGTTTCAACATCTCTACTTATTTAACGTTGTGAATAATGCCTTGTTGGCCTCAGAAATCGACATGTTTTCACTATTAATTGTTCTGTAAAGCCATCATTTCCTGGGAAGACACCTATCAGTTGCAAGGCACATCGGTGACATTAATCAGAGAGATTTATTGCAACTCCTTCATTTTGCGCACAATTTATCGCCAAAGAATTATCTCCTTTCCTGCCCAATTAATGCCTTGTTAGTCTAAGAAATCGATATGTTTTCAGTATTAATTGTTCTGTATAGCCACCATTTCCCGAGAATCAATCGCAAGTCACATTGGTGACATTAATCGGAAGGATTTATAGCAAATCCTTCATTTTGTGCACAGTTTACCGCTGAAGAATTATCTCCTTTCCTGGCCAATATCTTGCGGTTCTTTGTCATTCATTTTCCGTTCCTGATTTGCATACGAACTGCAGATTTCTGTGCAACGGAAATATGTTTTAAAGGGGAAGTCGCTTCCTTCAGTCAGGTTGGCAAACATACCGCGCCGTTTAGGGCTTGGCTTAATTAATCAGTTTATATCTAAAATTAATCATTTTAATTGATAGGTCAACGTAAATAATTATAATTACTATGCTGTGTAGACAATATTTACGATAAACATATACAATGACCGTCCTTCCGTTCCACATCACTCACTATATGGAAGATGTTATTGATATAGACTGAAATTTTCCATTGATAAATTTATGGAAATGGAAAGAAACGATTGATTAACTTTCCATAACTCCATTAAACTATGGCTGAAAGAAGCAATTAGATTAGTTCTACAAGAATTCTTATCTATAATTAAGGTATATTTTGTATCAAAACAAAAATAGTTTACAAAACTTATTGCACAGTATTAAAGTGTAGTTGTATTTTCACTATAATTGTGTTGAAAGATATAGCGATATTGTAATAAGTAGGATATTACATATCTATCAATATAGAACATCGCAAAAAATAATATTGAAGCACGATTATCTTGAGAACAACGACCGCGTTCATAAAACTGGAGATGTAATGAAATGACGAAAATTTATACAGATTTTTACCAATAGCTTTGAACGCAATCATGAGTAGTTTAGTCGAGACAAAAAGATATTTTAATGTCACTGACATCTCTATTTTAAAATTTCACATTCAATGAAAATAGATTGTTGTTTTTTTTTAAATTGCATTTTTAATCCGATTAATTGGTTTATGATGAAGTATACATAATTTCCGTACAAAATGATTTATCATCGATGCCCTTGTGATATCTATATGCACTATGCAAGGTATATACGGTGAATGGGGTCCGTCTCATCTGCTCGGTAGACGTACTAAATAATTGATCAACCTGGCTTTATTGCATGTGATAAATTAACAATCACCCAAATGTCTGGAGCAGTGGTTCTTCAATGGGCTCCGTGAGAATATTTTAGATTTGACGACAGTATTAAGTTTTTTCCCTATTGTTTATTTTTGTGTTAGAAATGAAATACGGCATTTTGGTTGATTGGAATAAATTAATTGAAAATTAATAATAAATCACCGTTTCAATAAGATATTGATGCCTACGATTTGTATAATACATTGTTAAGTATTGAGATCCACGTCAATTGCGTATTCTATCCAAAGTTATTCGGCATTCTGCCATCGTCCGACTTATTCATCAACTTTATTACACTATTCTTGTGTAACTTAATAGTTTCTAGTTCTATCAAATAATCGCTAATTAAATCAATAAATAATGTTATTAGTAATATTCAGAAGCCTAGAGTTCATTTAGATTGGTATAATATCACTGCGTAACATAAAATGACTCTCGGTTCAATTCTAATTGGATTCTCCGCGACATTTGTTTTCGATTAACACTTAAGTGATAAAGTTCAAACATGGAAAACTCGATTCAAAATTGTAATTGTTTTTTTTCCACGAGAGTAGTAATAGAGTGCGAAAACAAATTATTATAAATTGATTATTATCCGTGTGTCATTTATTTTATTAATCTTCTTATGATATACAAGAGTAGGAAAGCAAATGATTCTATGACATTAATTTTACATAGTTAGATGAATAAGTGAGGATTGCTACTAGAATTCTGACATTTCGTTCGCAAACGCATGCTACTTCAAACAAAGTTTTAAAATACATCTTGCACTTTAACACAGCTATAACTCGAGCCAGAGACGTTGACGAGAGGTGTAATAAACCGCGGGTTTAACATTGTGGCCCTTGAGCTCAGATGTTTAGATCGTTATCATTGGAAAGTAAACATAGTGTAGGAAATTGTGGCTTCGCTCGTAGATTGGATGCGGTTTTGGTCGCGTGGTTTTTTATTATTTCTTTTTATGAATTACTTGGGACTCGAGGCCATTGATACGTCCAAGTTGTGTATGAAGTATACGTGTGTATCAATTTACATATATAATATTTACTGTAGAAACTATTACAGTGGAACCCCCAATTACACTACCCCGAATTATGCGCTGACTAAATATTCGACGAAAATCCCCCAATTGCACTGTCACATTCCAAAGTCGTTGTTACGAGACGGTCACCAAAAAAATATTTCTGTATCCTGTTTTCGATAACATTTCCAATTTATAGACAGAATGTACCGCGAAAAATAATTTCTATCGTAAATTAATGAGGTAAAAAAAGATTTATTATAAATATAGATATTTGTATCTGATATGTTATAACGGATTACTACCAAGTAAATACCAATTCATTCAAAATATCTTATTAGTAATGGTGGATCCTTGAAAGTATTGAATGCTGAAGAAATTATGAGGAAGCGATTTTACCATTGAGATTGGCAGTAAAATAAAACCTGCAGCTATATTTTGGAACGTAACCCTTCCGGAAACATAGGAAAGATACAGGGGTAGGCCGGAGGGGGCTTAATTTTACCAAGGCTGGCGAGCCCCTTGTTAATGTAAATGAACACAATATTCTCAGATCAAATTTGTACGTATCTGCAATTTTTTACTTATATATTATCTACGACAGCTTTATTATACACTGTAGTATATTTTTAGCCATTTAAATTGATTGGTTAAAGGTAAATTGCATATTGTTACATATTATAAGTGTATTAAGTAACAATCGATTGCTTATTTAAGTATTGCATATAATGCAAAGGAGTGATAAAAAAATTCACTCCTTTCTCAGAACACCGATAATTGCTTTGATATTAAGCGAATAATTTATTAACGTTTTGGCAGCCCACCGCTGGGAGGATACGTCTTTACATTTTGATTTAATCCCACGGCACTCATTCCCAGTAGACCCTTACAATTCTTTGACAGATTTACCATTTATTGAATTATGAAATTCGGCTAGTCATCGCTAGTTGTGCGTTTGTGTGTATGGGGTATGGACAAACCAAATAATAAATATTTACATACATACAGTTGAAAATTACCACAAAATCACAACGTCAATTCAATCAAAAATCGATCAATGTCATTTTAACATGTCAATTATTTAATTGACAGACCGTCCGCTCTAATTCTCGTTTTAATAATTTATCGATTCGTCCATTATTGATGATGATGGACCTGCTAGAATTATTTTATTTTGTATTTCTGTTGTATAGTGTTACCATATTTGAAGAGATGTGAAAGCTAGAAAAACATAAAAGAATTTTACTAAAACAAAACAAAAATTAAATAATTTATGACAAGGATTATTTTCATAATGTACGTACCCACAAAAATCTTGGTCGAACACGACCCGGGTCAGTTTGAGTACATTCGCGCACTGAGTAACACCGGAAGATGCCGAGAGGCGAAACCCGGGTCGTGTTCGACCAAGATTTTTGTGGGAACGTACATTATGAAAATAATTTGAATTTAACGTTAAATTTCCATCAAGAAAAATTCAGTCGAAATTCTAAATTATGGCAAGGAGTTCATTGGACAAATAATTATTATAAAACTGACTAAAGAATTTTATTTTCTATTTTTTTCAGGTAAGCTGCAAATTTCACACCGTGAAAACTATATATTAGCGGCCTGTCATAGCTGGCAATCATGGAGTGTGTATGTATATATATATATTTTTAATATTGACTAACAGACATCAAACGTAAATAGATTAGTCTCTTTCACGTGCTGGAAGTCGTTCATTTCCTAGATGACAGTGTTTTTTTTATCACAGTTTTGTGATAGACTCTTCTATTACACCTCATTATTAATTTCATTTAACATTGTAAATGATTAAAACAGTTTACAAATTACATCCCAAGGATCAAAATCAGAAGTGAGACGCACAAAGGCACAACCCCGCACCGCGTTACATTTCCGAACATGGCAAAGGCGGTTTTAAAATAATATTATTTGTACATACTCGCAGTCAGATTTAAGTGCATTTAAAAGTAACGGACCCTCATACCGTCATGAATGCACGTTCTATTTCTGTATGCATTTCGGTATTCATTTTACAGCTGGATTTCATCGGTATTCATGATTCTTCACGCCTTGTTTATTTTCGACTGTCAAACGTGCGCTTCTCTGACATTGAATTCAGACGGTCCTTTGTGGGATTGTAGGGTGCAACAACTTCGCTGTCCATTTGTGATGATGCTATTAATGTAAGGTCGAAATAAATCGATAGTTATCTCTGTAGATATCAGCGCCTTGTGATGAATATTGAATAATTGGATGCTTACAAATGTAATACATCGTATTTCCTCGATTATAAGAAGCATATTTCGTTTTTTTTTTTGTGTCGCTGAATTCGGATTATAATTGATTGTAAAATGTGAAAATATCAATGTATTTAGTACTAAAAGAATTATAAAGTATTGATGGTTGATCGCTTTTTTGACTTCACCTTCGTCATAGTTCTGACGATGGTGTCAACCCTAAATGAACTTTATCTGTTGTAGTGATAGTCACACTTTGATGTTAAAATAATAATATTTCCTATATTATACTGAAACAACAGGAACGGAGCATATCACTTAGAGCTTTGCAATAGAGTTTGAAAAAAATATAATGTCGCGAGACCTTTTTTTTAGCTCTTCCAGGATTTCCAATTAAAAATAAACCAGGAATTTGCGGAATTACTAAAATGAAAAAAAATTGGGACCATTTTCTTTATAGCTCTTTCACAACTTTATAAAACTTCCTCAATCCCGAAATCGCGGGATTAATACTATCACAATCCTAGGATTTCGTGATCACTAAACTTGAACGGGATCCCGGGATTGGAGGCCCTAAAGACAAATGAATGTAAAACAACTAATAAAAGTAGAATAAAACAAAAACATAATCGTCTTTGAGAAGCTGTAGAAATAAGAAATCTGTACTACTAAAACGCGCTAAGTTGTTTATATGTAGATTTCTGCCAATAATAACTGGCAAAGAAATTTACTAAATGAATTAGTTTGTTTTTTCAGAGGACATAGCGTGTTTCAATCTATCGATCTGCATGTATAACTCAAGACACTCAATTTTTGAGTTAGGCTTTTCTGGTAGTATCAGTGACGTTCTTAGGCTATGTGCCGCCCCTAGGCATAATTTAAAATAGCGCCCTTACTCTTGCCATCGGTAAAAGTGATATTCAAAGAATATTTTCGCTTTAAAGATAAATATTCTTTACCCATCCGCCTTAATATTATTACGATTGAAAAGATATTTTTCGACATTTTTGTGATCATTTGCCGCACTCTTGGACTTGCCGCCCCTAGGCAACTGCCTACTCGCCTATGCCCAGGGCCGGCGCTACCATACAGGCGAAATAGGCAACCGCCCAGGGCGCAAACCATTAGGGGGCGTATAAATGGAGTATGAAAATTATTTTTAAATTCTCTAATAATAATAAATTATATAGTATTTTATTTTGACGTTTGTATTTGTTTGTTGTAATTATGTATCGTATTCTACATATATGATTCGAAAAAGAGACGTTGAGTGACTGAGTAACAAGCAGTTCTCGTATAAAATCTTCTGTTGAGATACGTCCATTAGGAAGCCATATGCTCCACATTGTGAGCAGACATGGATATTTATAACAAATAATATTTTAAAAGAAATGTGGGATGATTTGTGAAAAAGGGGGCGCGCCAATAACCGTTGCCTAGGGCGCCAAATAATCTCGCGCCGGTACTGTACCGACAATATGTTTATTAAGTTAAAACACGACATGTTTTTTACACGATATATTTTACGTATTACATAACTTTATATTATGTCAATTATAGTATTTTAAACGCATATTTTATATTCAAATAGCTGTCACTTTTTACGTATATCTGTGAGATTTGTTTCAGTGTTTTTTGTTGTTGTATTAACAGGTGCTCAGACACCGGCCGTTCGTTGAAAACGAGCTGCACAATGGTAGCGGATGTTGGCTTATCGATTTAATTCCGTACGACATTGTTTGCTCATGAATAGCAATGTCAATATCAACACGAGAAGTAGTTGGAGACTATTTGCGAAGAGGACACAATACTGCGCAACACTTTATAATATTATACCGTAATACAATTTTGGGAAAAGAGTTTTTTTTTTATTGTAATTTATACGTAATCTGTCACGTGATATTGCTTCAGATCGAACGCTATAAGTTGTCCGTTTAGAGAGGGCGCCAGTGTCACAGGAGTAATGTTGTCACTACGGTAACTGTCATGGCGTGCTCGCGATCAGCAGCGTTATTGGATGGAATTATTATCTCGTACAGCCATGAATTGTTTATGAAACATTGCCCATTGTATTACTTTATTTCATCCTCAGTTGTCCAACCTCTCTTTTTTCCAAAGAGAGTAAAAATAGAAGGATAGGGCTAGGATAGGACTAGTAGTTAGCTGATCGCTCTCATTACGCCCCGTTTTAAAGTTAGGATAGGTAGGGGGGACTATTCAATACATCCCAAACATCCATGCCCTTAGAACAAAAATTCATAAATCGATTGTTCGTAAAAACTGCCAGTTGATGGGATTCGAATCGGTGACCTCCGAAACCGAAGCCAATGACGTTGACCACTCGACCACGCATGCATAATATAATATTTTTTAATTTTATTAAAAGTTATTATATGTCGCCCGTTGTAGTCTAGTTGGTTAGAGCTTGCTCTACCGGTCAGGTGGGTGTGGGTTCGATTCCCGGCAAGGTCAATGTCAAATTGAATTTTTCCAATTTAAATTTGAGATCTAAGACATGGGTGTTTGTGAGGTAAATTCTTTGTGAGTTATTCTCAAGCGACTTACAAAAATTCTCATCGAGTATATCTCGTATGATCTTTCAACATCAAAATATTTAGCTGCCTTAGCTGTAATGTCAAATATATTAAAATATATATCGACTTTGGAAAGGAAAAAAGACGTATCCCACAGATTTTCCAAAACTGCTTTTTTTCGATAATCATAATGTTTCCAACTTGATACCCGTTCTATCAAAAGGATCTAAGCTACAAATGTCGAATTAGTATCTAAATTTAGCTTTAAAGTTTAGATGAGCTTGTGAAAATTGAAACGAAGAAAAAAGACTGAAAAAAAAGTTTTTCCTAGACAATTTCTTTAATTAATATTAGATTATGTAAATTAAACACCAGCTTAGAAGTCTCCGTGCACTTCAAGGTTGTGTATAATTCATAATTTGCATATGGCCCAAAATCATCAAAACACGTTTTTTGCGCCTCCTGTAAAATTTGATATGTGTGGGTTACGTCCTTTTTCCTTTCAATAATCAAATGTATAGACTGTAGTACAGATTATTATATAATAATCTGTAAAACTTTTGCGGGCCGCGAACAATTGGAACACACGGTTAAATAGGTTTTGTATCACCGATCTAGAGCTTAGTATTGAATTCTCGTTGCTTAATAAGATGGAAAAAATTTCATTAAATATATTAAAACAAAATGACTCTACATATCATAAATCTATAACTATAAAAAAATAGTTGTGAATTCTTGTAAAAATGTGGGCCAACGTTAACGGAAACGCTATTCCTAACACACTTTAGTTATATTTAGAATACATAATCATCTTAACAGTTTATAATGCATAACCTAATTTTTTTGTTCGAATAATATCATATTATCTAGGTAACTAACTGTGTACATTGTCAGTGCGAAATCATTTATTTCACGAAGCGCTTCATTCGATGATGGCTTAATTTTATTATAAAGCAATGAGAGTTGTGAAAATCGTCAGTCATTCATGTCGGGATGTCAAGTTGAAATCAGGTATAAAAAAATATGGTTAGTGTTGATGGCAAAGGTATTTTTGATCGATCGCGGAACTATAATGCGGATTTGTATTGTTCTCTCGTGACATAATTAAAAGCAATATCGGTTTAATATGAAATCAAAATAAGCGCTTAACGCCCGGTCCCGCGTTGACGCGGAAACTGTCGTATTGCTCTAATAACCGCTCTCTACACAATGCGCGACTAATCGCCACCTGTTGGTGACATACAAATTACTACAACATTTTTTGTCAGTTTAGAGTTGAATATGTGACATAAATATGTAGCCAAAGGTTCTCAATTATTTTATGTTGCATAGCTTGTCAAGTAATGTCATTATTTTTTATGGATGTATTTATTTAAGTTTACACTGCTTAACACTTGCTTAGCAATGCAGTCTGTTGAGGCATACAATTAATGGAATGATACAATTAATTTGTTTCAAAGCAAATACATATTTTTCGAAATTATTTTTTAGGTTCTGAAAGTATTTGATGACAATTTATAGGTGTAGACTAATGTTACTTAACGGTGACAAAGGGTTTTTAAGGATGGTTTTGTATGGGCTAAATAAAAGAAATTAGAAAAGAAAAAAAAAATATTCCACTCGTGTTACAAAATGTGACACGTGTTTCGCCCTTCTGAGAAGCATCATCCAACTAAATATTTTTTTCCTTGTACAAATTTATACTCGGTTCCGTCTTTTAAATAATCCGATAATAACACGGTCTACTAAAAATGCAAATACTGTATTTTTACTCGTATTATTTGTTCTAACATGATTCTCAGAAACAAAAAATTAACAAATAGCAGATTTCCTAATAACAATAACTGGATTCTAACACATTGGACGTGTCTAGTTCCTTATAAACTTGCGAGTATGTTATCAAATAGTCATGAAGAGTATTTTTTCTCAGATAAAATACAGTGCTTAAATTATATTTTGAAGATTTTTTTGTTGGGTTTTAATGATTACCTTTTTTACAGGTTTTTCTATACTACAATGTTCTTCCTTTTTCAAAAAAAGAACCAGTCTTTTTTTTAAATAAGAGAACCAATCTTTAATTATCTATTTATTCCATATTTTTTTTACATGTTTTTTTTATATTCGATTTTTGATGGAAATAAAGTGTAATAAGGTAGGGTGGGTGAGAGGGGACGTAGGACAAACTCATCGCATTAATTACTACTTGTGAGGAAGGAAAGGAGTAGGGTAAGTTCATATAGTAAAAATAAGAATGTATTGTATAGAAATTGAGTAAAGTAAAGACAAAGCAATTAAACAACGGACAGTTCTCGTAAAACAACTCTACATATGTAGTGGGAAAAAAACAGTAATGCACTTAAAATAGACAACTTATATCGAGGTCTTCAAAATTATGATATTAAAACTGTTCATTTTTTATGTAGCAATTTAAATAAAAATCAAATAAATAACAACTGTGATTGATAGCAGTGAGTCGTTAATGATGGCTTTTTCGAAAATTAGGCACTCAATATCATTAGTTCCGATAAATAAATATGTACCGCTTAAAATATTAATAGTATACCACTTAGCTTCCAACATACTGTTAGATAAAGATTAAAAAATGATAACACAATTAAATTAGCGGTTATAGGTTGGTAATAATAGGCGCAAAAAAAACCGGGCGATGAGATAATCTGTACAGAAATGATTCTGCTTTTGAGGTCGTTAGTATAGAACGTTATTTTTTTTTTTATAATTATCAGACCGTTGCGAATGAAAGGTTAATTGATGTAGTACAGGATTAGAAATCCTGGAAATCCCACTTGTTTTTCTTTTCCCGAAAAACTTACCGGCTGTTGAAAAGATTTGAAATCCAATAAGAAATTTCATGGAAGATATAATATCTTATATTCAACTGCGTAGTTACTTTTTGTGCGTTTTACCAGTTTTATTCGATATCAGATTGTGTGAATCTTTATTTTCTTAGATTGCTTCGATTATTATAAAGGGAACTCTCTTCTTGCCTCCTGCAATGGATTTTCCTAAGAGTGATTGAACTCGCGGCAAACTGCGTTGACTTATATGTAAGGAACTGTGGTTCTCATACTTCAATCAATCCAGATTAAACTCAATATTTTTTAAATCTAACTAATAACTATTTTCCTTATATTTAAGTCACTGTAGATCTTATGTGCGGCCACCAGAGAATTTTCCAACCATTTTGAACCAACAGTTAAGTTTTTGTAGTAAACGCAACAGCTATTTTTATCACATATCAAAACAAAAAATTTGGCGCGGCCACGAGACATTTCCATAAGACCGGAACGCTGATGTTTATATTGCGGCCACAATGAAATTTTACTTGAGAACCACTGCTGTAGATGTTGAGTGAATATGGCAGTATAATGCAGTATGCTAAACATTTTCTATGGGAATGACATGCTTAAAATGAATATCTGAAGCAGTCGATCCTACCTGCAGATCGGCCAAGTCTGCTTGTTGGGATACAAAAAAAACTTGCAATACTGCTGACACGTGAAGCACTATTTTTTATTTGTCAAAAAATATGGCCTAAATAAAAACCTTTCTTTGGTAGGATCCAGCCCGCAGGCCATAATTCGGTGACGCGTTGTTTCTCGTAGACAAAACTTCAAAAACATGTCATTTTTCAAAAAAAATCTTCTTATGCGCCTATTAATAAATATTTACATAAGAAAAATGCCCTATATTTTTTTCATGTTTTGGAACATTGGTTTTTGTGGTACTAAATTTGCTATTTTGGGAAAAATCCGACTTAAACCGGTTAGTTGATTTGTACGGTTAATTGAGTGCCCTATTTGTGATGTCTGTTCTCCTCGAGTTTATCTTGAGTGATTTTTTTAAAAAAAACCTTGTCTAGCTTATCTCCTGTTTTTCTTTTTTTTTTTTAAATATTTGGCCCTTTGACATATTTATTGAATTTTAAATAAATATATGTCTTTATAAATCTATCTCCATAGTTTGTGAAACATATGTAAAAGGTATGTAAACCACTTCCTTTTCTCGTCCATCCGTTCGCTGCATTCTTCGCGTTGAGGTGTTTACCTGCCTCATAAAGCAGTTGACGCGGCGAATCGATCACAGAATGGGTAGAATAATTACATTATTTACTCTGCTCTGCGTATATAAAAAAAACAATTCTACATAATGTGGGTGTTACATTCATAAAAAAACGTTTATTAAATAAATGATTGATTCATATTTTATGTGTGAATATGAAAGTCAATGTCTGTTTTAAGATGTACGATTCATGGCGAGAAGAATTCAAAAAACAGAACCAGTGGGAACAATTATGGACGTCGGTCATAAATATCGCATGCGATGATTTAACTATACCAGGTGTCTCTTTATTTACCAACATAAAGCTATGTACACACTTGGGGAGTAATGTCGCGGGACACGGCGCTCAACATCTATGCTGATGTCTCAGGAACCATGTCGCGGAACATATTGCCTGTCCACACCAGGACTAGCATCAGATGTTGCAAACATACTTTGCGCGCCCGTTTGTGACGCGTGGTCAATACGCTCGCTCCTGGAGCGTCATCATTCCAATATACTAGCCAATAAAATGTGGAGACATTAAGATGTTTTCACTTGCGTTTGAATAAAATGTATGCCTTGAAACTCGAATGAAGCGTGTTAAGATTTTTTCTTGTTTTAAAGCACATTGCTTGGTGTAGAACTGTTGTAGTCTAGTTGGTTATTGCTTGCCCTACCGACCAGACGGCTCTGGGCTCGATTGCCATTAAAGTCAATGTCAAATTTAGATTTTTCAATTTAAATTTGAGACCTAAGACATGGTTGTTTGTGATGTCAATTTACCTCGAGTTGATCTCGAGTGACTTACAATAAATTCTCATCGAGTTTTTCTCATATGATCTCTCAATAAAATATTTGTTAACTACAATGCCAAATATTTTTTTTAAATTATTAAAATCGTACACACATTTCTTACGAACCCTTTTTTAAAGCATACGCAAGTAGCAGCAACACATAAACTTTATGTTGCGCGTCATGTTGAGAAACATTCTGTCCCATAATGAATAAAGGCTTTAATTGTATGTGGATAGGGGTAGATTACGTTAAAATCATTATACATAAATCTAAGTACCCGTATTTTAATAACTGCATAAATTTGAACGAAATCAGAGAGAAAATTTATAAGAAAATCACCAGTCACTGGAAATAATAAAATTCTCCGTTGCTATAATACTTACCGATTTCAAGAATTAGGTCTTTGGGTGAAAAAAGCTTTTCGATACAGTCAATGAGTTCTTCAAACGAAGATAATTACGTATGTTATATTATTATAAATTATAATACATATTCAATCCATACTTTAGTTATAATTCACTACATATTATAATAATGCTTTGTACAATTTCTATTCATTACGAACAACAATCCAAAAACTTCTCGTAATAATTGACCGTGATCTTGATTCTCGTTGTTTATTTAATGGTTACAATACAATGCTCTAGCATTTTTTTCACTGTCGTATGTACACTCAATGGAAACTGCGATAAAAACAATATTCGTGTACGTTGGATGCCATTCATTTAAGTCTAGTGCGTGGGATTTGTCGGTATCCCATGGTTGTTTTTTTTATTGACATAAACCGCGTAAGTTTCAGATAATACTTTTTAGACATGTTAATAGAAATTATCGCAGATAAGTTATTTTGTTCTCTCACTTTGAAATATGGTGTCATTATCACAAAGCAAATGAGTATTTTTTTTAAATATTAAACTGAGCTATTCACCCCTCCTTCTCAACCGGTGGGTCGAAATCCCCCGAAGGAATTCTCTCGTAGTGTTTCTTGAAAGGTCGTAGACGACTTATATGCTGAACATATGTATAATGAATGACTGACGGGAAGTTCAATGAGAAAACTATTTTTACATTGGTGTTTTAAATGTTTTCTGGTTTTCGCCTATCGTATGAGGATGAGTTATTCTCTGAACGCAGGTGGAGCTGTAAAAGTTAGATTTTTTCCGCTATGTTTGCTTCTAATGTGGAGCGTATGAACTCATCATGAATCACTTTTAATGTAGTTGGTATTTTCTTTTCAATGCCAATTTTGTTTATAGCTGTTCATTTTTGTATAAATAACATTGTTAAATTGTATTTCTTATCAGTTGACGATGCTCGTAATGAGCGAAACCGGTCCTGACATATTAAATAAAGTGGAATGAAGTACAAAGGATTATTGTTTTTTTACTAATATAATGCCTTTCCACCAAGTATTGACAGTGAACACCCTAAAAGTGATAACTACTTGTTTCTCAGTCGCTCAAACTCTCAATTTCGGAACGAGTGTGGATATAGGGAAATGGCTAGGGTCTGACTAGTGGTTACATAATCGCTATACCCCGGTTTTAAGATGGGATGGGTGGTGAAAGATAATTTGGACATTAAACATCCGTGCTTTCGATTGTAAATGCATAAATCAATAAACCACCGCAACCAATGTAAGTAGAAGAAACAATTATAGTAGAAGGCGGAATATCTTTACTGTCTCAGTTGTTGCTTCTCCATGGTGCATTAGGACAATAACTAAAATCCTCACAATACGCTAATGTAACTAATTGGAAATAATTACTTCAATAAAAAAATATTTGCGTTGAATAATCCATCGTTCCAAGAAACACTCAAGTCAATTTATTAAAAATTTTACTATAATTTGTAATATAAAACTGATAGGATGTTAGAGTGGATGAGAGGATATATGAGGGTACTACATGCAAACACGGCTTATTTCAAAATGGTTAAAAAATGAAACTTTAATTTCATTTTGAAAAACAACGCACATTTTAAAAGCATTTTTAGTTTTACATTACTTTGGAATGATATTTTGGATGTTTTCAAGCAATGTTTGAGACTGATTGCTAAAAATACTTTCAATTTTTTTTTTATCTATTAAATAACATTCATGGTTTTTGTTTCAACAACTTTGGAAAGAACCGGGTTTGCAAGTAATTCCCTCATATTGTTTGTCTCTACGAAGCCAGTATATTATAAAATAGCTAAATAAAGTTAATACACGTTGAAACATAGTTCTGATAAAGACATAACTCGAAATAACCATCAACCACATATAAAATTATATTTTTATAATTAAAATATTTTGATATGTATTCACCTTAAGGCCAGGGCTGTGAATTCGGGAGTCGGAGTTGGAGTCCGAGTCGGAAAAATCTTTCGACTTAGACCCATTTAAAAAAAATATGTTTAAAAATGTGTATTCAAACCACAATAGTCAATAGTGTTGCCACTGCATGCTAGGCTGACTAAAGATGATCTTAAAATGAAATCTTTGGAGTCGGAGTCGTGTTATTTTACTCCACAGTCCCGTTTTAGACATTAGTTGTATAATATAAACTTCTCACGTGGCTTTAAAAAACGTTTTAGAAACATAAACGACTATTATTTTTCAAATAAAGTTAATGCTAATTATAAAATCTTCATAATACGTACGCTATTTTAGATTAAAAGATTAACAATAACTAGTCGCTGCATTTCCAATGTTATTCCACGCCAAGCTATGTATATTAGTGGAATTCGATGAATTTGTGAGATAAAAATGCATTCCGCAAATAACTAGACCATTTTGACACGAAATGACACGGAAAAAGTCGGTGCGTGCAATGAAACGATTCGGTGGATGAACGCGTTGTTACTAAAAAAAATATGATTACGATTGTCAGATAGTGCCATCTTGCTGGTTTTATTATTTTTTTTCAAATTGAATTCGTGTCTCCGCATTTTAATGGAGAGGAATGTTGATTTTTCTCCTTTTTCACTGACTCGTTTTTTGTTTCCGCACGTTTTAAGTGAGTTTCCGAGTTCACTTCCTAGATAATAATAAATAATAAAGTCCGATTGGTTTTAATCGCTTGTAATATATTCAATCAATAATAATAATATCTTTTACATTTTACGAAAAGAGAACTCTAATGCAGTTATATTAAATCCAGTTCGTCGGTAGTTTGTAGTTTAGCAAGAATAAAGCAGTAATGCGAAGATATTCGATACAATGATATTGAATCGAAGCACGGTTTGACTTCGAGGTTTGAATGTTAGCATTGTGACTGGACGGCGACATTTACAAAATAGTATATTTTAATTGTATGTTACAATGTTTTTTCACATCAACTTCTTTCAATGTAAAACTTATTAATAACTAATGTCTGCATAATAGTACTTTTCAACGATGTTACTAATTATACAGTAACTTTTTGAAGGATCATTAAGGGAGAAACCAAAAATACTGTGTACTTTTGTTTTTTCTGGAGATTTTTTACCGCAACAAAAAACAATTTCGGGCTTATGACACAGTGGCCAACGTTGTTAGCTTCCATCCCGGACCTCATGGGCTCTATGCATGAATGTTTGTGATGTCTAAAAATTCCCCCCCCCCCAACCTTCTAATCATAAAATAAGAAAGTGTAGTGAGAGTGATTAGCCAACCACTAGTCCTTTCTTAGATCTATTATTTATATTTCTACTCTCTTCAAAAACTAGAGGTTGAGCAATTGATTAAAATTGCTCCACATTGGGAACTGATATGTTTTGTATTTTTCTTTTTACTAAAAAGCTTGACAAGAAGTGAGTTCCGATACCTTTTTTTCAAAAAAAGCACTGTTTTTTTTCGATCTCTTATTTATTTCCAATGCGAGGAGCCAGTATTCTGGATATAATAGTTATAAGACTCTAGTAAACGTTTCCGTAATTATTGTCTATATAGTAATTATAAAAGCGGTAGTTCATGGTGAAAGTCTGGTAGTCACAGCGGTGTAATTTTATGCCATGCATCATGAGACGCCCGTCATTACCGATTACTCCTGCATCACCTCGTCGCCTGCAATTGAAACCCATTAAATATATGCCATGCACTTGTCAATCTTTTCACTGTCACTTCACCACAAAAAGATTGACAAACTTTTGGAACTCGATAATTATAAAATTAACTTTGTTCAAAATACAAACGTAATTCGACGTGATTATTTTATTTGATTCACCTCATTTTTATGAAAATCTATTTCAATATTATAAAATCAGTTCATAATTATTGTTGATGGTATTAAGGTGTTTTATTTAGAGATTTGTTTTTTTAATTAACAACACTTCTTTCACTAGCGACACTCAATTTGTGGCGCGCGCTGTGTATCATTTTGAAAACACAGCTCTTCCACTAGCCATTCAATTGGGGAAGAAAAATATCAAAAATCATGTATCTATAGCGATGCCTATTGATTTAACATTCTGACCGGAACCAATCTTGGAGAAAAAAAGTTGTACAATTTGCAAGCGTTGTTTTGGTGAGTATATTTACTGTAAAACGGCAAACCAAACTGAGCACAAAGCAGATGTAAAAAGAGTGTTGTTAATTCGAAAAACGAACTTCTAAAAACAACATAAAATACATTTTAATGTTAACGACTTGTACATTTTTAATGTGACAAATATAGCAATGGGATATTTTTAATCGATAACGAACGAATGTAATGCGCAATAAAACAGACTTTTGCGGTTCACCACCAGTAATATATATTAAATCTGTTGATTCCATATCAACAGTCCATATTCTTCACTTTGGGAATTTACGAGACGTTGAAAAAGTACATGTATGCTATTAATAAAATTTTATTCTCGCTCGTTTGATGCGTGAAAGTTTTACAATACGATAATTATTAATATCATTATAACACAATGGGACAACAATCGGATATTATCACATACTTCGACTGACTGCACATCCTGCCGTGATAATACGACGAGATATAAACAAATATCCTCTTCTAAAAACATATTATTCATCATGAAAGTTTTATACAAAGTGTCATTTTGTTTCATGATTAATTGTTGAAATTATTTTGAAATCGCCGTCTTTCCGTTTACAAAACATTAAATGATGTAGGGTGATTGCTAAAGTAAGCTGGACAGCTACAATTATTGGACACTTCAACATTAAGAGTTGCATAGCATTCTTGTTGATGAGAAGGTCCAATTACTATGACAGATTTTCGTATTTTTACAGTAATAGGACAATATTTTTTACAATAGTACAAGTAGTAGTATATCTAACTCAAATTATTTAACATTTATAAAATTTGGTGTGCTTTATTGATTTGTAAAATTTCATTCTACTAGGTCTTTCCGTTCAGTAATTGATAACAATTTAAGATGAACGAAACAAATACGCTAAGAAAAAAAAGGAAGATCAAGGCAGATGAAACAAGAAGTTAACTATTACTAAAATTAAAAATGAGAAACAGAAAAGAGAAAACTGACATAGTACATCGAAGACTCACGTTCACAAATTAGCCATTAATATTTCCAATAATCATCAAATTTTGGAGAGATGCAACATATGCGAAATGAGTATCAAAAACAACGTAAAGACTGAATGATCTGATTGTGCTCGAAGTTTTCATGTGAGCTGCATGCATAAAAAACATTCCATTCACATACCACTGAAGAAAGACAACACATTTGTATGTCATATTCGACATTTTGTGACTGAATAATTTTTTAAAAAATCCCCCAGTGGTCTTTGCCCGATATTTTTTTCATATTATATTGGCTACCTATCGAGGGTACGTATACATTTTTAAAATAATTACTTTATTGGTTATCACACTTTTTTATTGTCAAATTGCCATCATAATAATACTGTAATCGATATTATTGCAATTTTTTATGGGTCATTATTTCTTGGTAATATATTGTGACACTGGTCGGTAATAAATTCGATATATTTTATCCTTTTGGTTTGGCATAAAATATATTCTAAATGTTTATAGAATCGTAAATCAAATTGATTCGCCGCTTGAGTTGGACGCATGGTCGATATCTTTGGGATTAATCATGTAGCGAGAATACAAGCAGAACATACTAATAAAATGTCAAATTTTCACAATAAGATAATTTCATGAAAACGTGTTTGAAAAAGCCCTTTCGACTATAATATCCATTTTTAGACTTAGCTGTTACTCGCTTCTGACTGCAGTAAATACATATTTAAAGTATTATGATTTTTGAAAATTTACCTATTTTCTCAATTGACAAAAAACTGTGAATTTACGGAAATTACTCAGTGTTTCAGATTTGTGAGGATCGAAATGTAGTTTGTGTCTGCCAACTGCCAACAATAGCATCGATGTTCTTGTTTGAATAATAATACATTTAAACATAATAATGTTTCAAATTTGAAAGATTATTGGTTTGTGAATTGTAGTAATTCTGAAATCAAAACACTAATCTGAAATTGAGAAGATAAATTTAAGAACATAACGTATTCACAAAATTTATTTTTAAAAGAGGCTGCATACAATTAAACGATGGTTTTAAAACGACCAACTTGTATAGGTCATCCGATATTTTAGCTGGCTCCGTTGTGACATAGAATAAATACATGAAATGTACAAGATAAGTGTGAATAGCGTAGAGCAGTGGTTTCCAAACTTTATGTTACTACGTCTCCCTCTGAAGAAAAAATATCCTCGCGCATCCCCATCCTTTATGTCATATAGTAATAAAGACACGTTTTAAAGGGTAAATAAATATTTTAAGCTGTTCGCGCTTCCCTTTCCAACAGTCCACTCCTCCCAGGTTGGAAATCGCTGGCGTGAAGCACAGTTTCTCAACCTTTTGAAAAACATTTTGTCATTGACCAATTTTAAATATCCAGGAATTTTTGGATTTCCCAAAACGAAATGACGTAGAATCTTTGTTTTAGCTCTTTAGAATTTTACGGAATACGGATTTCAAAATGTTTTGTCGCTGTTCGATTTTCAAATCTAGGGAATTTATGGATATTTGCCTGTGGCTCCCAAAACTGTGCTGTGGCTCCCCTATTTATTCGGTTGAGAAACACTGGTGTACGGTAAAATTAACCATCGTTCAACAAGGAGTTTAAGCCGAGTCAAACAATCTATCGTTTTTTTAATTAACTCATAACAAGGCATAAATAAATACTGACTTATCAATTGCAACGAGATGTCATGAATAAAATTTGATTATCGAGTCAACTTTAGAATAACGGTACCCATAATTGTACAATATAACATTTTATTACAGATATATCAATGCATTAAAGTCGACAAAGGAATACGTATTGAAGATTTGAGTATCGGATAAAAGTTTATTAATATTATTCCTCGGGACTTCGATATCGTGATTCGTGAGGTCACGCCTTCTGTCGTTGTTCCGTTCTAGGGTCACAAACTCACATTCGATGATACTTATTACTTGGTCATACTAGGCTAGATTTCTTGTGAGACGTTGAATACCTCTATGTGATTCTGTATTTTGGAGTATCTACTTGAATTTCCTCTTCTTTCCTCTTATATTCGAATGTTTTTAAACGGGGGCCACATAGATTTTTTTTAGGGGAGCCACAGTACAGTTTTAGGGAGTCACGGGCAAATATTCATAAACTTAGAGGTTTTCAAAATCGGGCAGCAACAAAATATTTAGCGATATCCGTAAATTGCTGGGTGTTAGATTCTAGATTAGATTCACGTCTTTATTGTAGATTTTGTAATTCTTTTGTCATGCACACAAATAGATCTAAATTTAAAAAAATCAATTGACACTGATTTTTGAAAAATACATATATTTGAATCGTACAAATTTTCTATACTCACACAAGTTTTTTCCACTAACGACCCGGGTTTCGTCTTTCGGCATCTTCAGACGTCCTAAGTGCACGGATGAACTTCAACTAATTCAGATCAACGTCATCGGTTACGAACTGTTCACGTCCATCCGTGCACTTGAACCCGTGAACCGTGGACCGTGCGAAACCCGGGTCGTTGGTGACAAAACTTGTGAAAATAAAAGAAATTTGAACCATTCAAATTTAATATTGATATTCTAGCTAGCACCTTCAGTCGAAATCTTAAATACATATATTTTACACCGGTTGATTTTTCAGTTTACAATGTAGTGTAGACAGACGTTATTTCTTCATTTACTGCGACGAAAAGACTGATTTTAAACAAATTGCAGACAGCTTTAAAAAATAGTTTTGACAGGCATTCTGAATCAGCTGAATTCGAGCGACTTCGACATTTCAGACCTATTTATAAACGATGTAAAAAAAATCCAAGTTCTATGCGCACTCTTGTTTAGTCCATCGAGATATCTGTTGATCTATGGACTTAGATAATCGAGAAGCAAAGTACGAGAATGCTTTCACGCTTCGACGGCAAAGAATTATGTAAAAATATCTTACAATATTCCGATACCTTTACAGACATCTATCATCCTTTTGAGTACATCGACATTATTATAAGTGCATTGACTTGCCGTTGTATGCAACTAGTATAGTTACATGATTGTGATATGAACTATCGGCCTCTGGTGGTAAACGTATGTCCGGTTTATTTGGATACCGTTGCTTAATCTGCAAACCACAGACTAACTCCAATTGGGCACATTTTTAAGGACACGAACAAATTATAGTAATTTAATCATAAAGCGACAAATTCAGCAATTTTGTAGTGTTTTTCTTAAAGTAAAAAAGTTCCGAATTCTAGTTTTATTTTTTCTTATTTTCTAAGAACAAATTTCCGTGTGCGGATTCAGCCGGTTTGCAGATTAAGAATTCGATATCGCATACCGCAATGGCAAGCAAATTTGCGTGGCTATTATTTAGACACTATTTTTTTGGTTCTCCGATTCTCAAGATGTTTTTTGTATTTGTACTTTGCGATTGGTATAGTTTAAATATAAAAATTCGTGGGTCAGGCTATGCAGTCAGATAAGTCACAAACCATTGAAAATGAGACATCAATTCCAACAGACCAAAGAGACGAAAAAAAACTTTCGATTTGTGTAATCAATTAATTCACAGTATTGAGATTATGTTTGAAAATACCATTAGACACCACCTTAACTTTATCACTCTTTGATGATCTTTGTAATTACATGTTAGAGGCGGTCAAAATTTTTAATTTGTGTTAGTTTAGGGTCACTTATTCATAATTTGATTTTTTTTTCAATGCCAATTGTTTATTGCACTGTTTTATTTCAATTTGTTTTGTATAAATAACACTGCTTAATTATATTTCTTATCAGTTGATAATGCTCGCCATTAGCGAAACCGGTTCTGGTCTTGGTAAATAAAAGTGGGGACAAGGTACGAAGGAATATTGTGTTTTTCTTAATTTACTGATTTTGTACAAACTATACAAAATTGTGACTTTGCACTTGTTAAAACTTATTTCATAATTTACCATATTAACCACTTGAATACTAAGCTGACACACATGTCCGGAACATATGCAAGCGACCACGGATGTCATTTAAAAAATCAAATACTTGGTTTTCTAATTGAACATAAGCAATACAGTGGAACCCCGATCTACCGTTCTCGCATTGTTCGTTTTCTCGCATGGATCGTTTATTTTGCATACCATAAGAACAATGTAAAAGAATCCCGCATTAATCGTTCCCCGATTTACAGTTTTCCTCGATCTATCGTTTAAATATTTTGGTCCCGTCATGAATATTATCCCGATTGACCGTTTTCGTTAAATATTTTTGCCTCGCATTTCGTTTCGCGTTTTTTCAGTGGAACCCTGATCTACCGTTCTCACTATCTTCGTTTTTTTGCATGGATCGTTTATTTTTTACTCGACCAAGATCCCGTCATAACAATATTTAATAATTCCACGTGTATCATTCCCTGATTTACTGATTTCCTCGATCTATCATCCAAATATTATCGTCCCGTCCCAATTATTATCCCGATTGACCGTTTTTGTAGAATATTTTTTTTTCGCTCAAATAGTTTTACATCGCATTTAGTTACTTAAATAAATAAGTTTTTTGAATTTTTTTTTTTTTTAAATATTATTTGAAGATTTCCCGCATTATTCGTTAATTTATTACGGTCCCTTGAAAAACGTATAATCTAGGTTCCACTGTATTTTGATGAATATGTGTAGTGCCATCTATACTGAGTCAATATAGGTTTTTAAAATATCGAATTCGAGTGTATATTAGGCAAAATATTTTTTCTCAAAAGCACGCAGTATCTCTGGGACATATTAATGATTTATTTGCGCGGTATTCAAACGGACGAAATCATTTGACAGCAAATATTTTATGCAGGCAATAATTATCAGTTGTTCACGTCAGGGTTGTTTTCATTAATAAATCTAACGAGAATTTAAATAAAGTGGAATGAAGTACAAAGGAATATTGTGTTTTTATTAATATAATGCCTTTCCACCAAGTATTGACAGTGAATACCCTAAAAGTAATCTAACGAGTGTTTATGTAAGATTTTGGCACTATCTATATGTAATTTTTTGTACCATAATTTGACGGAAATTATTAATTTTATATAGATATATGACTGGCATGTCAGCTGATAACGTTCAAATGTCGAATATATAATACAACAATAGAGAAATGATTAAACCACCCGTTCGTGTTTTTTCTCTTATCAGCTGCTTGCACTAAAGGTCACATAGAAACATTTCAAACGAAAGTTTAATAATAATTATGTTTGTTGTACGGGGGTCAATGTATTCCTTGTAACTACTCATTGTCATAATATATATATTTCTATAAATTATGATAACAATATGTTAACAAAAAATATCTAGTATATGTATTTATGGAATGGAATTGAATCATTCGTTTTTAAATATTTCTGGTATATTAGGTGTCAATTATTTTGAAATGTCGAAGTTATATCAGATAACGTTTTTTACGACAGTTCAAATCCAACAACTACAAAACTGCAAAGACCATAAAATTGTGGTAATTTATGTATTTTTGCTTGTAACATACTGAACATGTTTCTCGTAGTCGTTTTGTCAGTCTCGATACATCTAGCATTGATGCATCATAGTTCTGTTTTCACTGACACCTGGCTTGCTTTTTTGTCTATTTATTGATAGCTACTCTTTTCAGGGGTAGCGAAACGATTTTGAAGCACTGTATTGAACGTGTCGTGACATTTTTGATTATGTCGTGTTTATTTGTATTTTACACATTCGCGGCATCCAATCCTGGACACTTTTTGTAATCCCGGGATGGAACATTCATCTTAAAATCGTATAAAAATTCGGGATTGAGAAATTTTGCCCGGTGATTTTGAAATCATAAGAATTTACGGATTTCCGAAATGAAAAGACGCGAAGACTTTTTTTTTTCTCTTCCAAGATTTCCAATTTCAAAACCCCATAAATTTGCGAAAGTCCCGAAATGAAAAAAAACTGGGACCTTTTTTTAGCTCTCGCGCAATTTTCTAAAATTTATTCAATCTCGGATTAGTTCGGTATCAAAAAATCCGCAACACTAAAGTTCTTAATAATACAATTCATTTTGCAGATATTATATTTTTGTGACTTAAAAGGGACTGTGAGAAATAAACCATTACAAGTGTTTATAGGCACTCTGGAAGTATGATGGTTTAAATATCACATAAAAAGCGGCTAAGTCGTTATTAAACAATTTTCACTGATTCCCTTTTGTGTGTCATTAAAAATATTTTTTACGTATATAACGGTACAAGTTTTCTATCCTACTGTTCAAGTATACAAGCCACCTTCAAGGATTCGAACCCCGGACTGCTAACATGCTACCAAATTAACTAATTACATTGTTCACTTTAGCTGTGTCTTCTTCCGCTTCCCATTTTATGAACGGTTCGTTTACCAAAGAATCTTCTGTTTTTTTTTTGTTTTAAATATCAAATCAATGGTGAGCAACAAGTGTAAAAAATATGTTACATCATAAATACCGAGCCAGGCAATTTATGTTGCAAAGTTTTTACAGATTATTTCTTGATAAGAGAAGACAAAAAAAACACCCTTTAAAGTGTTCACTGTCATTTCTTGGTGAAAACTGTAATGGCATTATTAATATTTAAAAAGAAACTTTTCGCACAAATTATTTATCATAGATCAGGACCAGTTTCGCCCATTGCAAGAATTATCAAATGAAAACATATAAAACGATACACGGTTATTCATACAAAATTAAATAAGACGTATCACAATGTGTGACAAACGGTTGGTAAAAAAATATGTGAGAATAATTTATAAATAATAATGCAAGTTTTGCCCGCCGTTGGGCTTAATGGTATTGACTTTTCACTGCGTATTTACGTAGGGTAATGTTGTTATTCTACGTGTATTCAGCGTTGTATGATACGTATGGTTATGGACGCCTGCGTTGAATGAAGATGCGTGGATGATTAACATCGCAAACCGGTTAACTCGCTCGCCCGCTGCGTCTCTGATCCGGCACTGATCAGCTTAACATGCTGCAGAACACTCTGGGTCTGCAACACTACACATAAATTGTAACAATTTCATTTTTATACCGAACTCATACAATGTATAATTGTACTATCTTACAATGAATGACTTGCTTAAGACGAATCACTCGATAAAACAAATAATTTATCATACATTACCTACATAAGTAAACTCACATTAATGTACACATAGTTCTGACGATGGCGTGATGTCGACATAACTGTCATGTATATTATATGTCATATAAATCGATTGCCGGGTTTGTGGTGCAGCGATCAATGAAGGGAATCCAATTAACCGTCCAAAGCAACAAACCGGTTTTCGGTTTTTTTCAAATAAATAAACCGGTTTAAACCGGAACTATATAAGAAAAAAACTAGTACCACACAAACAATAGGTCCATTTTGCTTCCTTAAATATGAACTAATAAGGTGCATAAAATAATAGATTCACTTATTTTATTTTTTTCAAACTTAAGTTATTAACAGTTTAAAAACTATTTTGCTATGTTCCGTTATTTTAGGATTGGAATGAAAAGAAGGAATATTGAAATTACAAACACCCATGATTGTGAATGAAAAAATGCTGTTCGTACTGGCACTTGAATCTGTGAGATCCGCCACGGAAGCCAACGATGGTGACCACTGCTACACGGACTCAACATAAGAATAATTGTATAAAAGTCCATTGTACTTTGTGTAAAAACACTTTGTACAAAAAAAAGGTTTTCAATAACCTTGATAAACCGTTCAAAATAAACCGGTTTTCAGTTTTTCTTAAAACAGACAATTAACCGGTTAACCGGTTTCGGTTTAAGCTGGGTTGGAAGTCCTAGTCGTTGTCTTGTGTGACGGATATCACGGTTTCGACTCCCAGTAGGAACAGCGTTTTTTCAATCGATTTATCAATTCCGAAAGCATGGGTTTTTGCGATGTTAAAAAATTCCTCCCCCACCCTTCCTATCCTAAAATAACTGGGTGTATCAAGAGCGCTTGGTTAACCATTAGTCCTGTCTTTTCCGGATATCCCTACTCTCTTTGAAAAAGAAAAGATGATCAACTAAGTAACAAAAAAATAAAAATCGTTCAAATTATGTACATTCACATAAGTTTTGTCACAATTGACCCGTGTTTCGCTTTTTGGCATCTTAAGGCGTTCAAGTACACGGATGAATTTGAACTGACGTTTAGTAAATAAATGTATCGTGTTTATTTTTAAATAAATGTATTACTAAGTTCAAAACTATTGATGGCGACGTCTATAATCATTACTAATGATTTGATTTCAATGACGTTCAATTAGTTGGAATTATTTAATTAGCAAATAGTCGTTGTTGGTTTTTTAAATTAAGATTGAAAACGTGATGTCTTAAAATCTCATACGCTCGAATACTTGGAGAAATTTGTTATAAAATTTCACTCATCAATAAATGTATCGACAAGTTACGTTGGTAATTAATGAATACGATATCTGGACTATATCAAAACGTTAATGCTAAAATTTCACATGTTCTTTGCTTTAAAAAAAATGTATACATTAGCAGATTATGAATATTATGCGCTCATAATACATGAGTTGCTTTATAAACAATAGTGGAATTTGCACCATTTGTTACAGAACGCGTGGCTTAACTGCACGAGTGCCGCAAGCATTATTTACGCGAAGATTTCTACTGAGCGCAATGGCTTTACAATTTACGTTTTTTCTGCTTCCTATAAACGAACGATCGCCAGCAAAAATACTGATGTGTTATTTTGCTTTAGAAAAACTGCCAGCGGGAAAGTGAGGCAAATGCTGTAAAAGAACATGTTACTTTATTGCATAGGCACGATTCTCTAACAACGTACCAACACCATATGCTTATAAATAATGTAGATTTTATGGTTTGCTTAATAATGTATTCGTTCAAGGAACTTATTTTTCTTTTCAACTTCAACTGACTTAACCTGTCAAATATTTTTAAATATTAAATCAATTGAATTTTATACACGGCAATTTAAATAATATTTCGTTCGCTTCGAATGAATTGTCTTACTTAATTACTCGTTAATGATAATATCGTTTTAAGAATAAACACAATATTCCTTTGCACTTGATGTCCACTTTTATTTATCAAGATCAGGACCGGTTTCCCTCATGGCGAGTATTTTCAACTGATGAGTTAAATATATGAGATGAGCAATGTTGTGTTTTTTCTTAATCGACACATGACATAACATTAAGTGATAATCGTGTTTACTGTACATAAATGACTGTATTCATAGCCATTTTATACACCATAATATTTACTAGTATAAATACCATTAAGTTCGATGATGTCTGGAACCATATAAAATTTTAATCATTCAAACTGTTTACCTTCACACACGTTTTGTCACTTACAACCCGAGATTCGCCTTTTTGTATTTTTAGACGTTCAATTGCTCAGATCGACTTAAACTGAAGTTTAGTAAATAAGTGTGTCGTGTTTACATATCTACTGTGGAAAGGAAAAAGGACGTAACCCATAGTTTTTTCAAAACAGGTTTTTTCGATAATCACAATGTATCAAACTTGATACACGTTCTATCAGAATGCAAGCTGTAAATGCCGAATTAGTATATAAATTAAGATTTTAAGTTTGAAAATGATACCCTTGTAAAAAATTAAAACCAAGAAAAAGACTGAAATAAAGGTTTTTCCTAGACAATTTATTTAATTAATATTAGATTATGTCAATTAAACACCAGTTTAGAAGTCTCCGTGCACTTCAACGTTGTTTATAATTCATAATTTGCATATGGCCCAAAATCATCAAAACACGTTTTTTGCGCCTCCTGTAAAAT
Organism: Himalopsyche anomala; assembly: GCA_031772345.1. Classification (NCBI taxonomy): domain Eukaryota; kingdom Metazoa; phylum Arthropoda; class Insecta; order Trichoptera; family Rhyacophilidae; genus Himalopsyche; species Himalopsyche anomala. The sequence continues at coordinate 12,953,750 of CM062840.1, forward strand.
TTGTTGTGTGGGTTACGTCCTTTTTCCTTTCCATAATCGAATGTATAGACTGTAGTACAGATTATTATATTATAATCTGTAAAATCTGCGGGCCGCGAACAATTGGAACATACTGTTAAATAGGTTGTGTATCACCGATCTAGAGCTTAGTATTGAATTCTCGTTGCTTAATAAGATGGAAATTTTTCATTAAATATATTAAAACAAAATGACTCTACATATCATAAATCTATAACTATAAAAAAATAGTTGTAAATTCTTGTAAAAATGTGGGCCAACGTTAACGGCAACGCGATTCCTAACACACTTTTGTTATATTTAGAATACATGTGTGGGTTACGTTATTTTTCCTTTCCAAATATAAGAAATAAATTTATCACAGCCTCAAACCTTATAAACTTAAATATTCTAAGTTAAAAGCTTTTATTTTATGAATATAATGTTTTTGAACACGATAAACATGAACATGATATTACGGATTTATGATGGAGACGTCTATGCTTATTTTATCTGATGAATGATTCAATTGTGTTTTCAATTTTTTTTTTATATATGTCCGCTCCGAATGTAAAGTGAACGTATATATTCCTAATGGAGGTATCTCAGCAGAAGTTTTCCTACGAGAACATCTTGTATTCTTTTCTTAACCCCTCTTTTTCGAAAAGACTAGGGGATATAAGGACAGAGGCAAGAACAAGATTGGTGGTTTATTTATCGCTCTCGTCACACTCCATTTTCTTTTAGAACTGGAAGAGTGGGAGAGAATTTCCAGATATTTCTAACACCCAAGACTGCGAACAGATATCGATAAATCGACAAAAAATGCTGTTCATACTGGGACATCTGTGAGCTCTGTCGCAGAAGTCAACGACGTTGAGCACTACACCACGGGCCCAGATTTTAATACACATAGTATATTTTTTATTACCAATATAGTTTTACTGAAACTATTCAGAGCTTGCAAATCAAGCGCTCTGTTTCCTGGCTTATCGCTTTAATACTACACGAAGGTACAACGTCCAGGGTCTAGTTATTCCACTTATTTTGTTACTTGTAAGTTGTGACAAGTGTTTTGCCTTTAATGAATAACCAGTCGTGTAACAAAGTCATCAATTCTAATTTTATGTTAAAAAGCCATAAAAAAAGAATTTAGTCTTTATTTATACACTCCCCACAAGTACTGTTAAACCAATTAAAGACTTGGTATTTAAACCCATCCCAAATGTTCAATTTATACTATAGATGAGACTAAGTTGATTTTAAACTCCTCAATCTAACTTGAAATACACACGATGTAAATGTTAATTTTAAAATCAATTATTACGACACATTTTTATGAACTTTTTTCAAAAAACCAATTGTACCACACAAACCAATATTTATAAACAAAAAAAAATCTAGGGCATTTTGCTCACTTAAATACGAACTAATAATATAATTTAAGATTTCGACTGAAGGTGCTTGGTGGAATTTCAATATTAAATTTGAATCGTTCAAATTATGTATACTCATAATAAAATAAATTATGTACACGAACTAATAAGGTGTATAAAAGAATAGATTAACTTTTTTTTAACCAAGTCCGTTCCTAATGTGAAGAATATGGACTTCAAATGAAGTTTATCCAAACAAAGGTTTTTTTTCGAGAACTATTTGTTACTCAGTTTCTCAACCTCTCTTTTTTCGATGAGAGTAGGGCTAGAAAATAACGAATTGTTAGCAAATCGCTTTCTCTAAGCCCCATTATTTTAGGATTGGAATGGAAGGAGGGAATATTTATCTTGCCTTCCAATGAATAAATGCTGTTTGTACTGACAAATCTGTGAGATCTTTCACGGAAGTCAACGACGTTGACCACTGCTTTACGGACCCGACATATAAATAGCTGTATAAAAATCCATTGTAGCAAAAGTGAAAAGAGGTTTTTCGTTAACACTAGTTGACCGTAAAAAATAAACCGGTTTTCGGAACAGAAAATAAGCGGCTTAAACTAGGTTGGAAGCCCTGATTGTCAATCATTCAATTAGATCATGCATCCGACATTGATCCAATTATTCCTATATCGACCAATTAACATTGTAAAATACAATTCCTATGCCTGACAGCGCCTTCGTGTATATTTTATAATTGGGCTATTATTCCTTTACCGGGTTAAAGAACCACATCTTCGCAGAAATGCATAATAACTATTTCAAAAGAACTGTGACGATGATGTTTCTCAATTGACACCTATTGATAAGAAAACGATATAAAACGAACGCTGTGAAATAGATGCTAGTACATCTCATTTTCTAGAATACGGTTGTTATTCTGCAATACGAGATGCATTGCCCTCTTCGGATCTATTGTTATAGTTTTCGATAAAATCTTTATTCGCCGACATTTCAATGGAAATAACGAAAAGTATTTTTGCTTCAACGAAACGTATACAATTATAGCAATCTATACAATATATTTTCTCGTGCTATTCTCCCCAATACGGAGAACCGTTTCAAATTTTTACGACTCGTGACTCGTCCACCTTTTTTAGGAATCATTTCTCACGTGCCACTTCACGAGTAAGAAGTAATTTGACATAAATATATATAATAATTCAGAAGATTATTTATTGTACTTTTATGCAGATCCTTACGAAACAAGTGCGATCAGCTGCAATCTATTGTCATAATGTCAAGTACCAACTAGGTAAGACCTCGGCAGCCTATGACCGGCGAGTCACCAAATGACCCATTTGATGATTTCAAGTGACTATAAAATATGATATGAAAATACCCACTGACCCAAATAGTCTTCTTAATAGACACATTTGTTTACGAGCCGAAGCCTGAACTAGGCTTACAATCCCGGAGAAAATTTAGAGAAAGTTGTGCGAGGGCTAAAGAAAAGTTCTCACACCGTTTCATTTTGGGAAAACCGTAAATTCCTGGGTTTAAGAAATCTTTTTTTTTATTTTGAAATCGCCGACCAAAAAATCGTCAATCCTGAATTTATACACGATTTTATGTTAAAAGGGACTGAAAAAAATGTCTATCCCGGGATCACAAAAAGGGTCCTGGATTGGATACCCTAGTACCAACTTACTATTAAAGGCAATCCCAGTCCGTTTTCTTGTTTCCAAATTCCATACTTGAAAACTATACAAGTTTCATTAAGAGCTTAAAGAAATATTCATTCCATACATATTCGAGTGGCCGATAGGTACTACACTGATCATTGAATAACCTAACTTTCAATACTTCGACTCTACTTATCTACCTATTTCCCTATTGCAATATGATTTTGTTATTTATAAAAAATAGAAAATGTTGTGTTCCTTAGTAGACATTCTTTGTCTCTGCCAGACAACTACTGAAATTAAAGTTGTTCGACGGGCGATACAAAGCTTTGCCGTTTGATTGCAATCCCTAAAACCAACGCATTTGTTATAGACATAAGTTATTTTCAAAGATGTTATTATATTCATACAAAATTACTAATTATTAAAAATCGATAGCGCATCAATATTTATCAAAAACCGATTATGCATTATCGGTGCAAACGAGCTTATGTAAATTAATATATGCCCTCATAAGAAGTGATAAAATAGTGATTGATATATTGCAAACTGCAGCACGATAATGTATGCCTGGGCTTGAAATGGAAAAATACGAACAAATACTAAAGAATAGGTCCATATCTTTTTTGCAAAAAATAATAAATATTTATTGTTTGATGGTTATAAGCCGCTTTGGAATTTTTGGCTTTGCACGAAACGATGCGACTCTCCGCAGATTTCAGTTATCTGCGTTCCGATTCGAACTCTCTCTGACGTAAATATTAATCCGTTGATTGCTTTCATAAAAAAAAAACAAATATTAAACGTTGCCGTAATATTTTATCTCACTCTAGCCATGCTATATGGTTTATCCGTAAAATGCATTAATTATCTTCGCCTCACTAGAAAGGTACGTATCTATGACAGCCAGCCGCCGTGTAAGTTTATTGGCCTGGTATTGATTGAAACAGCATTGTAAATTCTTTATTGCTACGCTCATGTTGTTTCATTTTAATTGTCGATTAAAAAATCTTCCTCGTGGAAACAAAAAAACCTCCCGGCAATTCATTATCTCCTAACTATTAATTGGTACAATGTTCCTCTCTGAAAAACGTTAGGGGCTTAGTCGTGTTCCGAAGTAAATATCATTGGAAAAAAACAAAGTCTCTTCGACGTACATGTGAGTTTATAATATAATAACAATTCGACATGCATTTTAATATTGGTCAAAGTTTTTTTTGTATTTAACTCTTTCTCTGCCCAGTCGCGAAACATGTATAATATTACGAATTTATTATCAATTATATTTTGCACAGGTCCGTGGCGCAGCGGTTAAATTCGTTGACTTCCGTGACAGTCTTAGTACAAACAGCATTCTACAATAAATTTGATTTGATATCTGTGTTATTTTAAATTCCCTCCCACCTTTCCAATCGAATGCGATTAGTTAACCACTAGTCTTGTCCTTCTCTATCCTAATATCCTTACTTATCTCTTCGGAAAAAGGGAGGTTGAAAGACTGAGTAACAAACAGCTCTCGCACCACAAAACTTCTGTTGAGATACCTTCATCAGGAGATCAGGAGATCATTTTGTATTATTGAAATTGTGCTTTATTGTTGTTTAGCTGCACTTTTTATAACCAGAAAATGCATGTATGTCACGGTGGCATTTATTTTATTTATCGTGCGTTGTACGGTACTTTCAATTATGTGCGGCAAAAAAAACATCGATTGCGCATTTCCGTTGCACAAAAACTGCTCAAACAATTATACATGAGTGAATCTAAACCGGTAATACGCCAACCAGAAATTGTTAGTGCCCGCCACAGCTAAAAGGAAAATCTGTAAGTGGCCTAAAATTTTCAGTAAAGTAATCTATTTGAAATATTGACCATACTGGGACGTGAACCTACACCCATCTGATCGTTAAAGATATACTGTTATCATTATTTTCTTTTTTTTAAGCACAGTGCATGGTTCAAAATCAGTCCCGTGCAGTTCTGCTCGGGCCATGTATGTGAGGGGTAGACTCATTTTTTTCTGTCGATAACGTTGTGGAAGGCAGTCATTAAACGTTGGCTGCATATGCACAACGGGTGGTTGTGGGAAACCAACTTGTTACCACTAGCATAGAGGCTGATAAAAGGGCCTATGCCAAGTAATTATTGATTGATTGATTGAATTGGCATTCACCATATATTTTTTTATAATTAATAAAATTAGTCAGTTTTCATATGATGAAATCATAAAAATAAATGCAATAATTAAATAAAATAAAATATTTAGTAATTTCTGATTATTACATTTTTATTCTCGAGGAACGCCAATATAACCAGGTCATACTATATAAATAATATATTTTTATTATCGAGTTGTCTGCAAAATATTTCTCCCGCGTTCAGTGGGTTGTAGATGTAAAAAGTTTTAGAAGCACTGGTATTCATTACGTCTCTCAAAGAGGTCGATGCCGTTCCGTGAACGAAACCCGTTCACTCTGCTTACTGCCCACTGCCAGATCAACTCAACTTGACCGACATATCCCTGCTAATCGATTATTTTGTATTACTTAATTGTAGGTTATGTAGCGAGAAGTAGCGATGCGCCCCTGTGTCCGATTTTTAATATGGCAATTTCGATAAAGGCGACGAAAGTGACAGGCGATAGCGGTATTGGAATAATACCGTTATTTTTTCGTTTGGCATTTGACGGGTTATTCGTGCAACCGCTTTTAATTAAATTCGTGGAATATTGGCACTGGGCCCGCATCATTCTTTTAGCCTAAAGATGTCACACTTTAGTACATTAGTTGTCTGATGTGTTTTTTTTAAATCAATATTTATCAGTTACTCAGTTAGTTAGTTTCACAGAGGGCTACTTTGTTGAAATGCAGGAAAAAAAGGATTTCACTCCTAGCCTTTATTACACACGATATTTTTTCATTCTATACCAGAGGTTCCTAACCTTTTTTACTCCACTCCCTCTTACACCATTGTGTATAATATACTTCCTCCTCTACCCAAGATAATAGTTAATATTACTCTAAAGATATATTCGAAATAATATACATATACGTATTTTTATACTCTGTTTTAATAGTAGGTATGATTTTTTAGTTTTCTAATTGTTTTATTTCAATTAACAAAAACTCCAGTAGAATTACAGGGTATTTATAAAATGACATCCATGTGCATGTGAAATGATTTTATTATTATTATTGGTGCATATAAAATAATACTTTCAATGAACTTTACGAAAAAAACAAGAATCTCACGATTCAAAACTAAACTTCTGCAACTATGAAATTCCTTCCCAAGGAGAAATTCCCCACAGCTTGAGAACTGCTGTTTTATACCATTTCATTGCCTGAAATATTTTCAGTTGTTAGTAAATACAGACGTTTTTATATTTTCATGAAAATAAAACACAGAAAAACTTTACATTGATTTGTTTTGCAAATAGATTACTAATAATTGTATTTTTTCTTTTGCTTACAGGGAGTGCCAATAACTCAATCGCCATGGCTACCAACGGTCACAATGGTCATCACCTGAACGGCTCCTCCAACGGGGCGTCCACCGGGGACATCATCACTCAGAACCAACAGCGTGGATGGTGGACCATCGGCTTGATCAACGCTAGGTACCGTTACCTAACCGCCGAGACTTTTGGCTTCAAGATCAACGCTAACGGAACCTCCCTGAAGAAGAAGCAGATCTGGACCCTGGAACCAGCGTCCAACGCTGGCGACAGTGAGTCTTCACCAATCGGTAGTTTATTGTTTTTTTTTGTTTCTTCGCCAAGATGCTTGCTGCAACTGTATTAACAATGCTTGGGAGCAGAGGTGATACGGTTTGAAACTAATATAAATACTTAAATATTAACTTTGAATTTAATAATATACGTTTCTAACATACCCTTAATATATTTATTGATTTGGCATTTACTTGGTAGAACTCCATTTTAATAGGGTAAAATATCAAGGTATTTCAGTTCTACAGTTTTTTAACAGTTTTTCTACAGTTTTATAGTTCTGACGATGGCATAAGCCGAAATAGCTATCAACCTTTAACTTTTAAAAAAACTGTAGAACTGAAATACCTTGATATTTTACCCTATACCCTTAATATCTTCGAAAACTTAAAACTAATGAAGTATTCTATATTTTTCAAGATATCTAAACGTGCCATTTGTTTTGGCGTTACATTCGTGTGTGGGTCTAAAACATTTGAAAGTTCTGCCTCCGCCTGGTTATATTCAAAGCAATTTATCCCCAGTTTCGGAAGACAAGATTTTTAGATCAAACTCGACTCTATCTGTCCATCTTGTTCAAGTTCGACGATTTCTTCTCTTGCCTGCAGGCTTTCCGAATTAAAGTTTTTGCTATAAGTGTCATATACATTATATTTATTTTGGCTGTTCTCGGGTTATCATCGGTGGTTGATTCATACATTTCACGGTGTCTGCATTCCGTTGTTGCATCTTCGTATTAATCTCGATTGTATGTAATTTAATGGTCTGGGAATATCTTTCGACACAATTTTTTCTTTGACTATTTTTCCAAACCCATCAGTAAAATATACCGAGATAAGCATAGTGATCGAAAATCCTTAAATGGGATCATTTCTTTTATGTGTTTCTGTTTCTAGAACGAGTCTTAGTGGCAGTGGTTTCAAATTTTTCAACAACGCTCTTGTAGAATCTATGATATTGACAGATTGACAAAAGCTCCATGTATTTTTGTCCATAAGATGAGAACATTTGAGCTCGCAGCCGTGAAAGTTTAATATAAATAATATATCAGCTATTCTCTATATGCTTTTGATAAACTAACTAACATTGTATATATTGTATCGCTTGTGTTCTCTATAATTTAAAAATCGGATTAAGTAAGTAGTGAAATTTGGATTTCACACATACTCCTTCGCCCATATTAATTCATTATAATATTTTTCAATTTAACGGTCACGTGTCGCTAATTTCCAAAATGCATGTGCTTATCCTCGGTGAGATAAAGATGGCATTTGATAGTTTTTTTTGCGAGGAACGATAAATCAACGAGTGGTGTGCCGGCCAGATGCCGACGGCTTGAACTTTATCCAAACATACGAGATGCAAAACATGATTATTAATATTTCTCGCATGTGGGATAGCGGGAGACCTCCTGGGGGAAGTCTGGCGCCTATATTTATTTACTAATTTATTATCGCATGAGTGTGTAACTTAGCGATTTGTTATCCCAATATTTTTTTGATATACTTTTCACAATTCCTTTTTTTCGTTATTTTTTTTATTATTGACTTAATCAATGATTGGATGCTGTTATTTAATATCAAATGATTTTGTTTGTTTTGGTCGTGTGATTTAACCCCACTTACACGATCACATTGACATACATTTGATAATGTGTGATTGGGAACTGTGAAAAAGTCAAATTGGTGTGAATATTTAGATTCTTGGCCAGATATTTGTGGGTTGATTAATTAACAAATACTACCAACGAAATAACAATTGCTTACCAATGAATGCATATGTGTAGATTTTAATTTAAAAAGTTTTTATTTCACTTTAAATTGTATGTTTATCCATAATAATCTGTATGGTGTTAACGTATTTGTATTATTTTATGATAATTCTAATTTCGTGTGCCGATTTGCATAGCATGTCATAGTTTATAACACGATGTTTTTCGATGTCACGGTTTTTTCGTAAACAAACGAATTGAAATGTTTGATTAATGGAGAACATATATCACGATAGTTTCTTTAAAAACAATCAAATAGATGTCGGAATTAGTACAAAATAAGTTTCTTTCATCACGAGCATTGATGCATCATAACTGATGAGCAAAACCGGTCTTGACCGTATTAAACAAATGTGGAATTAGCTCACAAGAGTGTATTTTTTAAAAATATAATACCTTTCCACCAACTATCGACAGGTAGCACGTTAAAAGTAAGTACATTTTATATATTATTGTGATGTATCAGATCTGCATGACGCATCTGAAGATGGTTAACTTATTAAACGCCACATAAAAAAACGCATACATTGAAACCACTAATAGAATTGCATCTCTTGTTACATCAAATCATTACACTCTGAATGTTTTCATTGTTAAGCGCAATAATTGCATGAAATTACTTGGCCGCCGCTTTGATTCACTGCTGTAGCTGTCGCAGTGAAGAGCATTCATTACAGTAATTATTTTGTATGAACTTAATTGCGTACTTACTCTTATTAATTTAAGGCACGCGCTTTACAACACGAGGCGTCACATTTCGTGACGCGAAACAGTCGGTTTGTCGCGTGCATTGTCTACTTGAACTAGGCGTGTGTAGCGCTACGACGCGCGGAATAGGTTAACTACTGTTCAGCTTGTCGTTTGGATCAGTAATTAGTTATAATTATTCTACCTGGTTCTAACACTTTGACTGCCGACTATAGAAGAGCTAACGAAGATGTTGTACGCTGACAAATGTGTGGCAATTGTTTCTGACATGAAAACTGAATTTGGTATGTTCGTTGATAACGTCCAAGTAAATCCAAGTACAATTTCTTTTAGGGTGTTCACTGTAAATAATTGGTGGAAAGGTATTATATTAAAAAAAACACAATATTCCTTTGTACTTATTTATACTTTTTATTTATCAAGATCAGGACCGCATCTCGATATCTCTCTGTCCGCGGAGTTTTTTTACTATGCGTTTCAAACTTCAGATGGATTCATCAGGAAAACTTATATAATTATATATTGGAATTCTTAAAATTGATGTCTTGTAGAAAAATATAGATTGTGAAATTTTACAGAATTAACTGGGGATTACTTCGTTTATTAATTCAAACATAAATAAATAAACTTTTTTAAAACCTTCAACAGGTATCATCTATCTCCGTTCTCACCTGGACAAGTACTTGGCCGTCGACTCCTTCGGAAATGTTACATGCGAAGGTGAAGAAAAGGATCCTGGCAGCAAGTTCCAGATCAGGTTTGTTCTATATCATCTATATATATAAAACAAAGTCGGGTTATTTACACCACGTATATCTCGAGAATTACTCCAAGGATTTCAATGATATTTGATTTATAAAATTCTTATTTACCTAGAATAGCAGAATAAGCATTAAAACATCGTAAAAATATCACGGAAAAGATATTATAAAGAAAATTAATATCTTCATACAGAATAAGATTTTTGAATGACGAACAGCAACAAATGCTAAAATGTCGTAAGCTGGTTTCAGAAAAATCCACCAGATCGCACTGTTTTCTATATTTGTTTGTTTTTGCTTCTTTTGCATACGATTGGCTTATAAATAATTTTAAATTTAGAATATGGATTAGAATAAAAGAAATCGATGATATGAAATGAAAACGAAAGAAAATCGGATAATATTGAAATAAGGTTATGTTTATAATTAGGTATGATAAATTTTTGACAACAATATTTTGCACAAACGTTGCTTTGCTCTGAGATGACACTTTATTACACTTGGAACGCTATATCGAAGAAATTTTAACGTCAAAAGCAAAGCGATGCGGTTTCTGATCACCCGAATGCTCTTGGTCGCATTTACACAGTTCATCCGAAAAATGACGAATGTTTCTACTTGCATGTCAAGAGCTCAATTTGCTTGAAAATTATACTTATTGGGACATGCTAATCACTGAAGAAATTGTTTCTGAATCTCCATGTCAGATACGCACATTATTTTCTATCATTATTTTGACATGCTTCACATCTAACCCATGTGAGCTGTGGAACAAGTTCAAGGATGACATGTCGGAAGTCATTTTACATCGAATTCGTGTC
>CM062840.1:12968534-13043820 GCA_031772345.1 Himalopsyche anomala
TTAAAACAATCTTCTATACAACATACATATTGTGTGATGACAAAAACGTTTCAGGGTATGGGGACACTGTTGTAATGACAATACATATAGTAAATTTAAACACCGAATTTTGAAAGTCTTTGATGGTATATGCAAGATGTTTACTATTTATTTCACCTTAACTTTTTGCCTTTGATTGTTAGTTTTACAACAATTTGAACAATCAACATCAGATTCCACCGTTTGGTCTAGTTGGTAAGAGCTTGCTCTACCGATCAAGTGGGTCCGGGTTCAATTCCCGGTAAGGTAAATGTCAAATTGATTTTTTTCAATTTTAATTTGAGATCTAAAACATGGGTGTTTGTGAAGTCAATTCTCGTTGAGTTAATCCCATGTGACTTTCAAAAATTCTCGTCGAGTATATCTCGTATGATCTTTCAACTTGAAAATATTTGACGCATTGTCGTAAGCTGTAATGTCAAATATTTTTTTTTAAATTAAAAAAATAAAATAATATGTGTAATGTTTGTACTTGAAACTACATATTACGATAAGTGTCTATACTAAATACGTTTTGTAATCAACAGTAAGATGTCGCAGTATAGTTTAAAAAAGCAATTATCAGCGGTAGAGTAGTTAATCGATAGTATTTAATACCTTTACACGTGTATGTAACTAATCCACTTTTATATATACGTAGGTCATAAACACTTTAATGGAATTCTCGCTGAGCATTTATGGCGCATTTGTGGGCATATTTTAGCATACCCATTAAGAAACCTTCAGGTTCTTCCAGGACACTTATCGCTTCCTATAAATAAAAGGCTGCTGTAGATTTATTTATTCAATAGCGTTACAAGAATTTGTCTACAGGGGTATTCAATGCTAAACGTTTGGATAAATAAAAGAGGTAGCTAAAAGTTACATATTTTCAGTTCCCAATCTACGTTAATATTCCAAGCATTTCACATGGCGTGTTGAAATTTATGTACGACCCCGATTTGTCAAAGTGACATTATAACCACGATTATGCTGAATTTCAGTTTTTTTCGTTGCCGCAACATATTTGAGTGACAAATTATTCGTATTCATAATTGTTGATGTTTCAGTCACGATACAGTATTTCATTTAAAAAACACATATAATAATAATTGTAAGCTAATATGAATAAATTGAATGCGCTGTTTTATATATTTTGGATTTTAAATTTTTCAGGTGTATACAATCATTTACTAACCAAAATTTTAGTCTACATAAATATGTATAATAAATAAAATAGAATAAATGAAGACTGATTTAAATATAGTGTACAAAGATTGTCCACAAAGTTACCTCCGAATACATTAAAAATAAGTGAGACCAAAATTGGTTGTCGAACGACCTAACGAAAAACCCCAATCGAATACTGACTGAATCAAACCTATTTTTCTAATATTGTCTTGATTTTTTTATATTTTGATCATAAACTTTAAATGGCTTTCAAACGTCGCTTAAAGTCGAACACGTAGACCATGTCCTAGCTAGAAGGCTTCGCGCATGATCTATTCTCTACTTTCCTTTCTTTCGGCTGCTGTTTTTCTGGAATTTCTATATTTTATTATACGGAGCTAAAATTCACGTACATTGCTTAAAAATTCATCAGATATACCAGTGGTGTGAATGAGACATCGATATATGTAATTCCACTGTGGTATGCGGTCGGCAAAAAATACAAATATCATTTCTCTTGGCATCCTAAATTGCACGCGTTTCATGAATATTTTTACCAAACATTAATACCCTCTGATGCTTTCATTATGAGGGTGAACTTTTTCGACCGCTGTCCACTTCACAGCGACCCCTTTTTGCAGGCTTAATTACAGAGGTCATGAATAAAAAGCTTCTGCGTACTTTTATTATAAATATTGGATTAAATTATAAACGGTTATTAACTTTCTTGTCGGTTTATTCTATTGACATTTTTTTCGTACTGTATTTTCGATGGAAAGTCAGATAAGATAGTTTTGCTTTGAATAATCGTTTTACACTCGCTATCGGATCTTAAATAAAAGGTGAAAAGAAAGAAAGAAGTTAACCTATATTAATTTTCTATACAACGTCAATTAGTAACAAAGTGATATAATGGCAAACGACATAGTCCTGACTTACTAAGTGATGAAATATAAACTATGAATTCAGATTTTGCAAAATGTATGTATGTTACAAAATGCCAATTTCTCAAGTGTTCACTGTCAATTTTTGGTGGAAAGGCTTACATAAAATAAACTGTACTTTTGTACTGATTCCACAATGAATATTATAGATCAGGACCGGATCCTCTCGTCGCCAGGATAATCAACCGGTGAAATATAAAACAATACGCGAAGGTTATTTTTTAAAAAAGTGAGAATAATAATAAGACTTGACAAATAATTGATAAAAGAATTTAATAATAATGATACAATTTATAAATGACTTACCCAAATTATCTATTTTTTAAATATTTATGACCACTTACAAATAAATACCATATTAAAAAATAAATCATTAAAGGTATTATTACTTAATTCTTTATAAAACAACATTTTATTATCGATTTATTGAACTAACGATATAATAAAATATTATTTAATACATTTTTAGAACTTTACTGGCTTTCTAAAAATATTGACTATCTTTTCAATATAGCAATACGCTCTGAACATTTACTTTAACCCGTAACTTGCCATCCTAAAAAATCACGTTCCCTGCCATGATGGCATCTCAGTTTCACTGTTTATTGACAGTATTTAAACCTAAGTTAGCAGCTAACAAAATAATTTTAAAAATGTATGTATGCTAGAATACCTAAAATGATAAATACTTATCGACAATATTAAGAGAAATATTGAATGACTTAATGGCTCAACTATTTACGATTGCATCATGGGCATGGAGGTGTTAATATTCAACGCATTTATTGAGGTAAACGTACACCGTACTTGTCCACAATAGTACGTTAAATCGAGGAAAACGATCAAAATTAATGTCGGCAGTACTCACTTATTGTCGCTCATAAGACATGAATTATTTCATAAATTGACCGCAGCCCTCACGTAATACTTTCATGCGTGTCGTCGATGACCCTTTAGCTACCCTCAAGTCGTCAGACCACTCATTCGGGATTTTTTTGTTCTCTCGTGTGATTATCGCTTTAATTCATTTTTCATCCTGATGCGTCCCTTTACTTTCGCCAGAACGCCTTTTGCGACTCTGTCTTGTTACCCTCTCAAGCGTGTTTTATGTCTACTTCCGGTAGGGTGTATAAAGAAGGACCTGTGGCTGAGGGATCAAGGCTCTTGATTTTTCATCATCATCGAACTGAGGGTCTTGGAATAGATTTTTTCAGTCGATTTAAGGGTTAGTTACCAAATATATGTATCTATGTGATGCCATCCCGTAAACGGCGAATATTGAAAGTGATTATCTCATACCATTTACAAACCCTTTCTGAATCTTAATATTTTTTTCCTCAGTTCTCATTGAAGACAGAAGTTGACCGTCTGATTAGCAACATGGTCTCGCTCAACAACTTCTGTAGATATGTTTTTTTTTTAAAGAACTTGTAACAGTCAGTCAGCGCATTGGGATAAAACCACCAAATCCTCCAAATTAATAATCATAATCATGGAGGGCTCTAGGACATCTGCGAGATACCTTTGGCGTCTCAAAAAACTACATCTTTGGGATCTTACATGGATAGTAGGGCAGCCAGTTCCAGGAATTTACGGGATTCCCAAAATGAAATGGCGTGAGACGGTTTTTTAAGCTTTTCATAGAATTTCCGATTCCAAAATCATAGTGCGGCGTCCACGCGCCTTTGCGCTTGTGTGCACCGCACTCTTTGCACACACCACAAGCCGGCCCTGATAATAATTAACTGTGTAATTTTTACGATGCCAGAGTTTTAAATTTTACATTGTGTGTGTACAGACAGATCCGACTATTTTTATAGTTGAAATTTACACGCATTCATTGTTCAACTGTCATTAGTTTAACCGTTTTTCAACAATACGTTGCTTAATCACATAACATTAAAATATTCAAAACTTTAAATGTCATGTCACTACGTACTTTTAATACGTTTTGTTTTCATCCATCCATGCGTTTGTCCGTTTCGATCATAATTTTCTCTTTCACGTCTTGTAAGTCACGTTTCAGCGAACGTTATTTCACAAAGAAGGTGTAAACAAAGCGCTCAAACGGCTTTAAGTCAATAGTTACGTAAATTACTTACCTGATCGGGAAACCACAGTGGCATTGTTTGTTTTATATTACACAGAAAATAAAATTGTTATTCTCATCGTGACTTTAACCTTCTGTTATTTTTGATAAAAATTAAGTATTTTTAGTATTTGCTTTCAAAAATATATTTACGACTTCGTCCAGAATAAATAACTGTTATGATTTTTTCTTCCTCGAATCATAGCTGAGGAACTGAAAGAAATAGCAAGCTGAAAACTATCACATTCGTGTGGAATTTTTAAGCATAATGAACTGTGAAAATAATTATGACACAAAAGCTCATCGTTCCAGAATTATTTTCCTAGAACAGTCTAGTACAGGGGTGGGGAACCTTATTTTCTCCAAAGGCCGCATTCATTTTTCTGATTCGATATAAATCCCGCAGTAAACATTGACAAGGAAATTTTTGACCGGAAACAATTTCATACCAATTTCTAAAGCCCAAAAATTTGCGGATTTCCCAAAAATACCAGCGTGGAACCTATTTTTTAAGTTTTTCAAGGATTTTGACATCGAATCCCAAAAATTTACAGAATTAGAGAATTGGCCAGAAGGCCGCACCAGAGTAGCCAAAAGGCCGCAGGTTCTTCGCGCCTGTTCTAGTATGTCCTATTATTTAGTCAAGGTGAAAATATAATTAATATATAAACAAAAATATATCATCGGTTTTGTTTAAGCCAAGCAGATTTTTAACTGAATCAATGAATTAGGAATTATTAAGAGTTTTACTGGTCTAGATTCTAGGTCGAACCTCTTTTTTTAAATATCTTAACGATCATTGGGTTAATTTCTGTCCCACTGTCTTGAAATTATTATAATAATTGCCCTCATTGTAGATATGTCAACACTCTATTACACGGGTTCCCAACCTATGGGTCGCCAACTTTTTTCGATTTTTGATTTGAACAACAAAACTAAAACTACAGTCAACTAAAATTACTTTATTGAAAAAAAAATGCCTTTTTCAATTGCATCGGGGCCGCGGGTCACATTGCTTTATATAAAAAGGGGTCGTCACCCGAAAAGGGTTGGGAATCTATGCTCTATTATATTAACCAATATTTAATTAATCAATTTAAATTATTAATAATACAAATATATTGTTAAGTATCTACTTATTCGGGAAGTAAAAAATCGATGTTTTTATTGTGTTACATTTCCTTTGAAAATTTGACAAGGGTCTACCGCATGTTTATACAATCAGAGAGAAGGGCACTATAGAAATGTTAATTTGATTTATATATGTCGTTTGAATAATAAACGAAATGAAATCGCCCGTGGCCCGCGGGTTAAAAAATCAACCCTTACATTTTGTTATCTCTAGTTATACGATCCCTTTGTTCGTCTATTTACATAAATATTTTATTTTAAATTAAAACCAGGCGCTTACAATTTAATTTATTATATCGAGACATATCAAATATTGATCAATAATGCTCGTCATGAGAGAAACCGGTCAGGATCTTAATAAATAAAATTGGGAATTAGTACAAATGTATATTTTATTTTATTAAAATAATCAAGCTCGGTTTCGCTTATCGAATTAGCATTTACATTACTTAACGGAACTGGTCCTGACCGAATTCTGGTATGTAATTGTACAAAAAAAATATTTTTTACAGTGAGTTAAATAATTATAGATGGTTCGACTCCAAATCCGATTTTTAAAAAATATGCAAAAATATATCTGTTATAATTTGAATCGTTCAAAGTATGTACACTCCCACAGATTTTGTCACTAACGACCCGGGTTTCGCCTTTCGGCATCTTCATGCGTTCAAGTGCACGGATGAACTTGAACTGACGCTTAGTAAATGAATGCCAAAATCTGTGGGAGTGTACATAATTTGAACGATTCAAATTTAATATTGAAATTCCACCAAGCACCTTCAGTCGAAATCTTAAATTATATCTGTTATCTTGCGTATTTTTTAGTATACATATGTTCATATATATATATATATAATATATAAAACTTTCTATATATTTATTTAATTTGAAAAAAAACGCGTTCGGAATTGCTGTTTTTATGTCCCTGAACCTTCAGTCAAAGCCCTGGTTTTTTTTTATAAATGTGAAGTATTTATACAAACAATTAAAGATTATCACTAGGCATATATACAAAATGTAAGCAATTGCTATTGCCATAGCGCCAGATATTTTAAATTTCCCAAATCACACAAGTAAATACACCACGAACCTAATAGATTTTTGAAAAAATCTATATTTTATATTGTACTTAAAGCCGGTCTATTATGGCCAACTTCTCAGGGTTCTACTGTCGACAATTAGTTTGCGACTTGGCGTTGAACACGCCTGGTATTTTAACCCCCCCAATATTGATGATGACAGCACAATCACTAATGACGATATAGCGAGTCACTTGCCGGTGCAAGTGGAGTACGTATTTTGTACCAGAAAAGATTACCATTAATCTCGCTCCCTCGCAGTGTGATTTACATACAAAAAACATTATTTTTATTGTAACTGTTAGTCGCTTTTCCCACTATCGTGAGCGGCGGAATCGTGTTGAAATCACTGTAAGGAATACAAAAAAAAAATGGGGATTTATTATTACAATTTTTGTTTATGACATCGTGTGTGTGGAGTAGTCCTGGATATGTTTTAACAAAAAACCTACATTTATTTTGTCATATAAATACAAGAATTATCCGTAAGAATAAATTTTCGTAGTAGACGAAATTTATATGAGTGATCCAAAAATAGTTGATATTTATCGTGTAGAATCTTCCAATTTTTGCAAATCCGCTAAGATGTACGAGTTAAAAAATGCAGAAAAGAAGATTTTTCATCCTTTTCTCCGATCAAATCTAAACGTCATTTCTCTATATTCACACCCTCTGAATATATAAGGTGAATTATTGGCTTAAATGAATTTACTTCGTAGACGGCCTGGTGAAATGCTTTATTATAAGTCCATATACTACATAATATTGTGGATGCATACTGATTTCATCTAACCACGCCTAAGTTATAGATCATTAATTTTGAGTAATAGTGGCAAATATATCTATTATACATGAACGTTTCTGTGAAAACTGTCTTGCCGAATACATCGGCCAAACAAAATGTAATCAGCATATAAGATCCTTTAATGTGGCGAATATTTTTTTTTGTACACATTTCAATTTGTTTTTAAATTGAAATGTGGTAAAAATATTATTGGGTGTGTGTATTAAATGTTCAGATTTTTTCTTTATTAAATTTACATTTTAAATAGAAAATTAAAATCGATATGCGCACACTTCTTTGACTTTACCGAATATATTTTCTGGAATTAAATTATATGTGAGGGGAAAGGGGATCATTACGTGATATGTTTCTTTTAATCCGGGGTGTTTATGGCATATTTATCGTAGGGTGGGAATTATCTGAGAAAAAAATCATTCCAGTTGATTAACATCTTTATTACAGTGGGGATTAAGTTTAGTTTTTAGGGGTGTAATCTATGTGCACGTTAATGTCTACATAATTTACTAAAATTACTATATTTCTTATAGTGTGTTTTTACTCAATATGTAGTGTGTTTCAGTGAACCAATGAATATAAGTAATCGAAACATAAAACGTTTTTATATGTTTTATTCGTTTACGGTACTTTTTAATTATGCAGTTTGTTCTTAGCCTAAGATGGACAAAATAATTTGTTTTATTTTTCAATGAGAATTAATATGTATATTAATACGTTTCTAGGGGGCAAAGGGTTTGCTTGCTACTCCTCGTATAACATGATTTTTTGAAGATAGGTGAATCTATAGTAAAACTGCTCTGAATCGTTTTGTCATGAATTAAGCTTTAGGGCAATGCGATATTGTTTGGTCAAATACCACCCTAACTGAAACGCGAATGAATTTTTTTACATAACCGTTTTGTTACTTTAAAAGAGTGACAAAAAAGCTTATTTAAAAATATGTATATTATTTAATTATAAACACATAAATTGACATATAACTAATTAGATTCAAATAATTAAACAAACTTTTTTAGTAATTCAACGTTTGAACTACTAATTCAAACATGACGAACATTTTCAACTTATCACTGCCTACAAAGGAGTGTTCTATTATTTTAATATAATGCCTTTCCACCAAGCATTGCCAGTGCCTTAAAAGTTAACAAATAATTATACAACTGCTTTTGCTCTTTAATGACTGCTATAGATAATATTTTTCCAGCACTGTTCCCTAAAATATGTCGGCCGATAAAAAAACTCCAATATAAAAAAATTGTCGATCTCATTTTTACGTAGGTAACTCAATTGTCTCATTGAGATGTCTTAGCTAATAATTATTTATATTATGCACATAGAGATGTTCCGGAGACGAGTTGTCGGCTGTCGACTGGGAAAACAGCACGGAATTTCGTGTGAACCCAGCATCAAATAGACACTATTCTATTGTTTCTGCCTGAAGCGAGATGCTTTTGAAAAGGAGAGAAAAAAACACTCCGTTAAGCGGTTTTCTATTCAAATACTGATTGCTTCGATTCGGATTTCCAACGGTGCTATGAATGAGTATGTACTTATTAACTAGTTAAACATATCAGTAGTGCATCTCCAATATGCAGTGAGAAGAAAGAGGGTTATATAATTAGCGAAGGCTCGGTAGCAGGGGTTTCAATTAGAGCATCCAATCTCAAACCCTTTTTGTGATCCCGGGATTGACAATTTTGCCAATTCTTGTGGGAGCTTTTTTTTAAGCTCTTCCTAGAATTTCGAATCCAAAATCCGCAGATTTCCCAACATTATCAGCGTGGGTGCTTTTTTCAACTTTCTCTAATTTTCTCAATATCGGGATTAGTACTGTCAATCCCGGCCCTAGTTTGAATCTAATATTTCAATATATTCGACACTATTTTGATATTCGGATATTACTCACGCATAGTATCAATGTATATTAAACCAATCTGTTTACAATAAATGTCATACGGCGTCCTATTATAACTTGATACAATCTAACTATTTTGTAAGTTGAACACCATAATAGTCACGCAAGCCACGTGTCGGAAATACAACTTGAAGTAACATATCAAATTTAATTTTGTATTGAAAGTGAACTTTCATAAAGTTACTGCCGAATCCATCGAAAATATAGTAAGTATATTGTGTTGATAATTAATACGCCTTGCCAAAAATATTAACATACAAAAACAATATATATTACATGTTGAAATGTATATATTGTATTAATCGAATACATATATTGAAATACTATAAGGTGCTAGTATTTGAATAGTTGGTGTTTACTACTTTATATAACATGTTACTTTATGTACTGAATATACGTTGCTCCGCACTCCCAGTTGCGTTTATATTTTTATTTCTCATTTATTTTATATGCATACTGCATAGCAAGAGACCATGTCGTTATTTTAGTAGTAATATAAGTAATATTCGATCAAGAGTGATCAAAAAATCCACCTCTTCCGGAACACCACGAACATCTCTCAGATTAAGCGAGCCCATCGTAAACATAATGGCAGCCCACCGCTGATCTAACTCATTTTTCCTAAAGTACCATTTGGCTCACTTCACTTTTCAGGGGCCAGTGCTAGTATAAGTTTCTTATATAATATTGCTTTAAAGTTATTTTAATTTAATTATATTGAAACAAATTTCCTGAAAAAAAAAGCCGATCTTTTTATGCCATCGTTAGAGCAAATGAAAGTAAGCACAATTTTTTGACAGTCGCATGGCTACATGACGTATACTTTAAATTTTGACAACATTGAAGGAGCAAATTATGTATTTATCTACGGCCCATGAAATGTCCAATAGTAAAGATTGTTTTACGACCCACGAGTCGTTGAGCTCGGGCTTACGTTTCACCGTAATGCAGTCGTAAAAACTTCAACAACTCAGTTGATATTAAAATGTTTTTTCATTTTTATCTTGCCGGAACTATAAAAGTTTTTTATAGATTTATAATTCACTGTCTTTCGCAGGTGATTTTTTTCATATATAGTATGGCATAAATTATACAGACCAACGAATGCATTCCATAGAGCAGCGGTCTTAAACCTTTTGGACCTGACGACATACTGGATTGAGTTAAACAAAAGGGAACCGACTGTAAATGGACATCGTCGATATAATATATTGAGCTTCTAAGTTTGGATATGTTTTAAAATTAATAATATTTATGGTGATGTACATGGTTCAGTTGAAATTTTATGTGTCCTTACATCTCTTGATTTTATTGTGGAAAGGAAAAGGACGTAACCCACACATCATTTTTTTTACAGGAGACACCGAAAACATTTTTTGATGATTTTATGCCTAAGGCAAATTATGAAATATACACAACGTTAAGGTGCACGGAGACTTATAAACTGGTTTTCAATTGACTGTCTGGCATGAATTATAGATATTTAAAAAAATCTTTTTTTTCTTCTTTCAAACTTAAATGTTAAATTTAGATACTAATTTGTCATTTTCAGCTTACATCCTTTTGATAGAACGTGTATCAAGTTGATACACGTTCGATATCAGATTCGAGATTCAAATCAGCATTTTTCGATAATCACAATACATTGTGATTATCGGAAAATGCTGATTTGAAAAAACTGTGGGTTGCGTCATTTTTCCTTTCCACAGTCGATATACTTTGTACTCGGTTGCTTTTTCATATCAAATAACATCACTTAAAGATATTTTTCATGTTAAGCAAAAATGGAAAAAAACGCTCACTATTTCTATTGTTATACTTTTTTCACTATTTATAAACCAGGTAAAAAGGACTCCCCTAGTTTTGAGAAAGAAATTTTCAATTGAACGAAATTCATTCATATAAATTAATATAAGATTTAAATTGAGAACTTTGTTATCCTACTAGTGGTATTACAAAATGTGACCCGTGTTGCCTCTTTGAGAAGCATCGTCAGACTTGACAAGATTCGACAAGATTGACAAGATGACTTGTCAGATTCGCAAAGTTTACATATAAACTAAAAATTGAGTTATAAATTACAAAATAAAGTTTGTTATAATTATAAACTAATTACTTAAAATAGGCCCGGAAAATCCTAGTGGAAATAAATTCATAATATGTAATGATCAGCATATTTTATTTACTAATGTTTCCTTTCTATAATGTTAATGACTTTATTAATTTCCAAAAACTGCAAGCTGTTCATTATTTATTATTCATTGAATGAAAATCATTAATCCCGTATGATTTCAACCGGATACAATTTTTATTTAATAAGTTCATCTGTTATCTAGAATAACGCTGCAGTTAATTTTGATGATTTTTCTCACATTATCAAAAATTAACTGCACTCTCAGTGTAGATGAACTGTTCACAGTTGCGATTTGTGTTTACTTTTTACTGTTTCGGACACTTATATTAATGAGGGCAATCAAAATTAATGAAATCTCATCTCGTATGCATGTATGCTTTATGTGCATGGCTAATTTCATTCAAAGTGCCCGCACTAACTTATCTGTGAAACCATAAAGTGCCAAATTTAATAAAGATGTTCCGGTACTTTGGTGCGAAACGCTTTTTTTGTATCGCGTATCATTTCCATCGAAATTTTATCTTTATTATAATGAAGCCATTGTGCATTTGTAACAAGCCAAAGCGATTTTTATTTATCTAAAAGTAAATCTTCTGAAAATTACCTTCATATAAAAGAAAATATGACACAAGTTAATTTGAAATATGATAAATGTAATAAATAAATGCTGGTTCTGCAGCGGAGTTGTTAGTTCTGCTTGGTCTCGGTTAGGGATCCCGGGATTGAAAATTCACCATAAAATCGTGCAGAAATTAGAGATTCGGGATTAAGAAATTTTTGCTCGGCGACCGAATTTATTTTTAGCTCTCGCGGAGATTTTTCATAACAAATTACTCGATTCAAAAACCTAGAAATTTACTGAATTCCCAAAATGAAAAGACGCAATCACTTTTTTTAAGCTCGCGCGAATTTCTAAAATTTCCTCTGGCTGTCTGTTTTCAAGAATTTTCAGTCTTTTCGAGAATTTCTCAGTTCTTGTCCTCAATCTTGAAATCCCGGGACTAGTACTATCATAATTCCGGGGTCTTGGGATCACAAAATTGGAAGGGGTCCCGGGATTGAATGTACCTAATATTAATATCAATTTCAATCACGTAATATCTCAATAAATCATGACATTTTTTTTTTTTAAATTAAGATTTCAACAAAAATATTTTTAGTCCGTCCCCAAATCCATTCGGCCGTGTTATTTAAAAAAGTCATCTAAATCATTTATTGGTAATTTGAATTACTCCTGCACTAGAACACAGAGTTGTATGTATACGTTTTCACCAATAATTGACTTAAAACAACATATCATCGTTAGTGAAGATTTAGTTTCAAAATTCACAAGGAAGATGCAAATATATTTTTATCAAATCGAAAAAGTCCATCGACCTCTCACCGCGTTGCTAGAAGTCTTGAGTTAAATACCATGACAATGTACCGCGATGATGAGGTGAAATTTATATGTACGTAACATTTTGCGCCTCCACAAATAATCATCACATCTTATCGTACTTTATATTGCGTCTATGATTGATGGTTCCGTGGCGCAGGAGATCGTCTAGGTGTACGTGTATGCAATTAGTAATTAGTCAAAAGATACCCGGCCGTGCCATGTTGCGTTGTAGCTCTATCATTTTTTATTCCACGGTCTGCCGATTCCCATCGCTCGGTTCACGTCTTCGATACGGCAATATAGAGTAATGAATAATGCGCGCACCTCGGGGAATTATCATTTTATTATGGCAACATTATATTGTATAAATATGGAAGCGCTTTCGAGAGAGTGTAAAAATATTAATGGCCGCTGTTACAAATCGAAGGAGTGATCAAGAGATTAAATGGTACGGTGGGGTGTGACTAAATTTTAATTCTAAACAAATAATCGACATGCTGTCGGCGTCTGTTCTTTATGCATTACCAAATAATGACCACATCAACTGAAAATCATCATTATATAAAAAACAGCAGGGGTACCAGAAAAGAATGTCGTTTTCTTAATTGTGCGGCAAAAATAGTAACTATTGTTTAAGATTGGAAAGTGCACTTCATTCTGAGGTCCAGCTGAACGCTGAAGACTTGTTCATTGATTGTTTATCCTGGTTTGATTGTTTCAAAATAAACTATGCTTTCGTATATAAAATCTGACTAGGATATTTTTTTCAAATTACACCTTTTGCAATTTATAATAAAAACTTTTTTTTTTTAAATAAACCATTTTTTATTATAAACACGATATTAAAAATAAAGCAGTATTGTCAAAGTTTCACATTATTTATATTAGATCATGAGCGGTTTCGCTCACGGAGAGCATTAACTAACTGATTCAATATAAAAAAAATAACCATGTCCGTTTCCAATGTGTAGCATATAGACTCCCAACGAAGGCATCTCAACAGAATTATTTCCACGAGAACTGTTTGTTACTTAGTTGCTCAACCTCTCTTTTTTCAATGAGAGTAAAGATAAAAGGATAGTAACTAGGGCAGGACTAGTAGTTGGCTATTAGCTCTCGCTACGCCTGTTTTTAGGATAGAATGGGCGAACGAGACATCACATACATAGACAGATACCCATAAATTTATAAAACTATCCGTAATGGGATTCGAACTCGTGACCTCCATAACCAAAGTCAACAGCGTTGACCACTCGACCACGTCGGTTGCCTGTTTTTAATGCAAAATAAAAATACACTTTTATGAATATTGATTTGAAGCATTAAAAGTTGCGAGAAAAGGGTGCCGGAACGCCGTTCCACCGCGTTACTTGGAAAGAAAAGCACTGTAAGTGAATATCAAGTCGCTTTCAATGTGCTTTTTTCGTCAGATCTGGTCGTTCAACATCGTTGTTTTTCATTAACGTTTTTTTAACGTATTATTATAACATCGCTTACTGGTCCAACATATGCAAGTATTTCACAGCTTTCTAGCTTTCAGCGTAAATAGCACGTCGCATACAGAGTTTACAACCTAAGTAGTGTCTAATCCAGATCTTACATTATCGAAACATGTTTGGTTATACATCGTTAAAATTTTAAATGTAGTTATTTTTTATAAAAATACATAGTCCGTTTCTTTTCAACGGCTAATACGTCGTAAAATATATTATAGAATGCTGTTGGACCGTTCTTAATTCATGACCATTTCAATATCAAACACAGAGTAATAAACATTTATTTAGATTAATAAGCAATTTATTCCGTACGCATTTCTCTTGTGCAAATTTACTGTTCGTTGATTTAAATTGCTTAGCAATCAACGTATGTGCTCTCGCACAATAGCCTAGCGAGAGAATACCGCAATATAATTTGATTAATACAGAGTAAACATGCATATCTGGTAATAATATTTGCGAAGAAACGGCGGTGGACAAAAGATGAAGAGAAATGCAGACTATTTTGAACGGTTACGCCGAGTGCCCGCTGCCATAGCACAATGATAATGCGCGTTTGCTTCCAGATAGCAAGTCCGAGATCTGAATCACTGGATGTTAGTTATACTTATTATTGCCTTAACGACGTCTTGATTCTTCGATATATTCAACAAATTGAGCAGTAATTGCATTATTTTTTTAGTGATTTATTTTACAGCTTAACCGTTTGAATACCGCGCAAATAAATCATTAATATGTCCCAGAGATATTGCGTGTTTTTGAGAAAAATAATTTTGCCTAATATACACTCGAATTCGATATTTTAAAAACCTTTTATTGACTCAGTATAGATAGCACTACACATATTTATCAAAATATTGCTTATATTCGATTAGAATATCAATTATTTGATTTTTTAAATGTCTAGGACATCCGTGTTCGCTTGCATATGTTTCGGACACCGGTGTCCGCTTGGTATTTTAAATGAATTTATTTGCAATACATGCACTATCGAAAACTAGTTCAAACTTTTGGTTCAACCGAACTTAATCTACGGCCTTCCTAGTTTGTTTACATTTGTTTAAAATAGTTAATCTTTTTAACATACATAGATACAAAAATATAATATGCATCATTTTTTTTTACAACATGTGTATCAAAACAAAACGTTTGTAATTCAGTCGCCCAGCCTTACTTTTAAGAAATTATAACAGTAGAAATTAGAAATTATAATATATGAAATACTACTAAGCTAATCGCCCATTTTTCTTCCCAGGTATTGAGAATAAAGACATAATTTTGAACAAGTCGTATTTTGTAAAAATATTCGTACTGTTATAGGGGATTCGAACTCTTGATTATGGAACCGAAAATCGACATGTTATGTTACAGATTATACAACAGTTAAATCATTTGCAAATCTACGCAATATCACACTTGCAAAAATCAAAGGTTAGGATACAAATATAAGGGTAGGGTAGGGAATTATTAGTTAACCAATCGTGCTCGCTATCCCATGTTTCTCGGATCAAATGAGTGGGAGAGAATCTAAATATCGCAAACGTCCATACAAATTCATCAATAGATGGAACTATCAACTTATAAAATTGACCACACACTACCTGAATCGGACGGTCGCCCAAGAGCGTTGATTGACATTGTTTTGGGATAAAAGTTAACATACGAATTTTATCTTTTTTTTTAGTGTTGCTGAAGATGGAACCGGACGATGGGCGCTTCGCAACGTGACCAGGGGATATTTCCTGGGATCCAGCTCCGACAAGCTCACATGCACGGCCAAGGCTCCAGGTGATGCTGAATTCTGGCATGTGCACCTTGCTGCCAGACCACAGGTAACATATTGATTTTTGATCTACCGCCATGGCTTTTATTGTACTTCCTTTTTATATCAATACTCTTGTTTGATTCACTGTCAACTCGTGGTGGAGAGGTTTCATATCGACTGTAGAAAGGAAAAGGACGTAACCCACAGTTTTTTTAAAACAACTTTTTTTCTATAATCACAATGTATGAAACTTTATACACATTCTATCAAAAGGATGTAAGCTGCAAATGCCGAATTAGTATCTAAATTTAACTTTTAAGTTTTAAAAAAGATGAGCTTGTGAAAATTGAAACCAAGAAATAGTCTGAAAAAAGGGTTTTTCCTAGATAATTTATTTAATTAATAATAGATTATATCAATTAAACACCAGTTTAGAAATCTGTTTGCATTTCCAGGTTGTGTATATTTCATAATTTGCATATGGCCCAAAACCATCAAAACACTTTTTTGTGCCTCTTGAAAAATTTGCTCTGTGTGGGTTACGTCCTTTTTCCTTTCCTCAGTCGATATGTATCAAACAATAACACATGTATTTGTACTATTTTTGCATATTAATTTTAAGATTAGGTTCATCTTCAAGTTTAAAGTTTCTGTCCTCAAGGCTTTGTTAAAAATGCTCGCGATTAGTGAATCCAATCCTGATAATTTCACAAAATTGTTGATTATATCTTTTCTGTGTTTTGTTTTAGACTAATTAATTAACGTTGGTCGCATTTAAATTCAAACAGGTGAACCTCCGCTCTGTGGGCCGCAAGCGTTTCGCCCACCTCTCAGAGTCCCTGGATGAGATCCACGTTGACGCCAACGTGCCCTGGGGCGAGGACACGCTCTTCACCCTGGAGTTCAGACAAGACGAGGGAGGCAAATACGCCCTGCACACTTGCAACAACAAGTATCTCAGCTCCGGTGGAAAGCTCGCCGAAAAGTGTGGAGCCGATTGCCTCTTCAGCGCAGAATATCACTCCGGACAGGTTGGCAATTAATATTTTCCCCTCAGCTATATGTATATATTTCACTACTGAAATTATTTCTTAATGGATCGAAGTCAGATTTTAAGAATTGGGATACAGTTTTGTTGTTATTCAATCAGTGTAGCGCTGAATTTACTGTTATTGTATTATTTATTCATATCCACGCAGACAAATTCTAAAAATTGCATACTTTAGTCTACATTAGGGATTGCAATTCCGGACGAATATGCCAGTACCGGTTTTTTGATATATATTACTAAGTTTATTAGAATGTACTGGTCGACACTGACACGAAAACGAAGTTTTATAGATAACTACGGTTTCTTAAAATAATAATATGTACACGCAGTTGAAAGGCTCATCAATTCTGGAGCATTTCAATCAATATTTATACAACACTTAGCAGTTTTTAAATATGTCAATTCATTGCCAACAATTTTTTTAACGTATGTAATGCTTCTGTCATTTAAAATTTGATTTGGGTAATTTTAATACTAAATTTAGCATTTTTCATTTATAATGTTTTCGTTATTGAAAAAATAACACCACGAATACCGAAATCTCGGAGTCGGTAATACCGGTAGTAATTGAATTTTGTGTAACAGCAATGCGACGAAATAATTGTTAACTTTGAATTATGTTAATCCATCAAACAGTTGGCCCTACGCGATTCGGCCGGCGCCTACCTCTCCCCGATCGGCTCCAAGGCCGTGCTGAAGACCCGCTCCCAGACAGTCACCAAGGACGAACTCTTCTCTCTCGAGGATTCGCTGCCGCAGGCCTCATTCATCGCCGCCCTCAACTCCAGATACGTCTCCGTCAAACAAGGTAGGAGTCGATTTGCCAGTGTAATTTATTTCGTTAAAGTAATTGAGCGTTTTTTTCTAATGCAATAAGTTCCATGCGATGCGGTTATTCGATATGGAAATAAGATGCCTCCCATTGTTTGTCTTGATCACGCATTTATTTAACCGAAAAACGTCAGTGTAATAATCTATGCAGTAGTTTCCCGTAATGACGTATCTATAATTAACGTTTTCCCACGAAATACGTGTGATTTTTGCAGATTTTTCTTCGCAGTTTACGCTTATCGATATTAAATATTGTATTTGATTTATCTGACACAAAAATTTAGCCTCAATAGATGAAGTAAACGTATTTGCGCAAAAAAGATCCAACCCACAACCTACTAGTTTTAAAATATTTGAGCTAACAGAAATAGAAGATTGGATAAATTAAAAATCACAGCAAACTGTTAACATTCAAAAGCAATTGTGAATAATGAAATGAATATTCATCTTGCTTATTATGTAAAATTTACTTTTTTATTAATAAGTTATTTCGTAATTAATGAGATTGGATCATTTTTAGAATTTAAAATGCAAGAAGAGTTTAATGTGTATTGGATCTTTTATCAATTTATTTTATGACTGGAAATATTTTTTTGTGTAGGATTGATTCAATTCATAAAACTATGTTTTGTTATGTGTATGTAACATGAGATATTCTCGATAAAAAAGGTCAAAATGGTGTTTTGTTGTTTTCCAACATTTTTTATAACGTTAATTATTTTAACAAAACAATTATTAAAAGATAATAATTAAATAAAAAGTAATAAACAAAACATTTTCAAAATCTTGCGACACTCGTACGTAATTAGAAATGTGTACGAATGTACGAACGAAGAGTAATGTAAAATAACATCAAAAAGTATACTTTTTAAAATATTTATCAAATAAAGATGTTTATACCAGCATACAATTTGTCAAACCAGGTTTTACTTGCCTGAGCTTGAATTATCATGTAATAATCTTCCTTTAATCGAGTCTTCCGTGACAAAAATCAAAATTTTAATAAATATAAGAATTAGCAAATTAACGAAAGTCGACTACTGCCTGTATTCCCATTTAATGGAAGAAATTATTTTTTGCACCATCAATTATATGAAATTCATGTTACACCTCTCATTTTTTTATTTTTTTATTATTATGTAGTAAAATGGCATTTGTAATAATATTTATATTCGTATATATTTAAAGTTATTATCACTCCGTTTTGTAGCGGCTTGTTAAAATTGCCCCGTTAATTTTAACGTCCGTATTGCTCAGCAATATCAGTGATCTATAACTGGTAAGTCGCGGTCGAATCGTAGCTCAGTATTCGAAGATCCATTCTTTCCGAAGACGCGAACTTCGATAATTTTTATCGATTGGAGTAATTTCATTCATTTTAATGCAATAATAGCTAAGAGTATAATAATACACAAGACTAAAACAATCATAAATTCTGACAATGACGACATGGTGAAATAGCTAAATGAATTATTCTTGTGAATCTAAATACGTTTCCACTTTTTACTGTATTTGTATATAGTTCGTTAATGCCAATCAATCAATACTTTAAATATATTTATATTAATTTATGTATGTTGTGTTACTGTCGATTCTGGTTGATAATGTAATTATATTTATAGATATAAATACATTTTTAAATACTTTTTTATTTTAAGTTTTTATTAAGGATCAGGATATGGAACTGCTCATCGCGAGCATTTTTATATTGAGGATATGTATAAAACAATGTTTCATTTTGTTGAAAATATTTTTATTTACATTTAAATTCATTCCATCGATTCCTCAATTCAAATGAACATTGTACATATATTGTGGTTTATATAATATATATACTTTGTGCCATCCAATGAAATACCATTTTTATTAAAAATCATTCGTATGAATTTTCTTTTTGTCTTGCCTTTTTGTTTTGAAAAATATAGTTATACAATTTATTAGACGGTAAAACTGACGAAGAATATATATTTAAAAAAAAAAAACAATTTAAAACTTAGTGCGGCCCTCAACGGAAATGATTCACCACAACTGTTTGGCTTAAAGTCACCCGTTCCGTTATGCTGAATAATCGTAAAAATCGTTCGCGAAATATTTTTGGTATCGCGTAATTCAAAATTACCGTTTTCGTTCCGAGAAAGATCGTACAAGACCGCATTGATTCAACGTGTAATAGGGGGCACTTAAAAAGATCCGAGTTCCGCTTGCTTATTGATTTGATTGTGGCTTAATTTTGGCATGCCGCTATCAAACTGTATAAGCTATCATCAAATATAATACTGAAACTCAAAGAAGGCGTACATTTCAAATTGAATGTAGAATAAAAATATTAACAACCCCAACTACTGCATAATTCGTCGTTATACTGGCAGAGTGCGTTCAGTCAAAAAAAAAACATTGTTTTGAGATAATTGACATTTTTGAGAAATATAAAATTTTAACATTCTTATTTATACACCCTATATATTAGAATCCCTAGTAATTATTCAATGATATGGTTAGGTGAGGATTAATTGTGAGCTGACCGCTCTATGCATGTACCTTTCAAATGATCGGATAGGAAGTGGAAGGGGACAATTGCGAAAAACACATGCTTAAAATAAACAAATCTTTTAATCGGTTGAAAAGCAATTTATGAACATTTCCATTTCGGTATTCGAATCCGTGACTCCGAACCGAGTATAACAAAGCCCAAGATCCTTGGCCAATCGTTTGCCCATTTAATAACTATCTTAATTAAAACAATACAACACTTATGTTCTAATTCCACAGTATTTATTAAAAATCAATGCCGGCTAAATATCATAAGGTTCGCGGTGAGCGAAGCCGTTCCTGAGCTTAATATAAAAATTTAAATTAGTACAATAAAGTTTTTTAATTTATTATATAATGGTTTTCACACAACTATTGATAGAAGATAACTTAAATCAGCGACACTTTTATAATCTGGGCCGCATGCCAGTTTCTCCTACATTACGTGGGCCGCACCATATTAATGCTAATATGTAAATTTACTACATACTATAGTGACAACATAAATTTAAGTACACAAAATACCAGGGCTGTGGATTCACGTGAAAAAAAGACGACTCCGACCCCAGCTTTAAAATAATTGACGACTCCGAATCCGAGGAAATTTTTCAATAATTTATATGTATGTATACCATCAGATCATCTTTAGTCAGCCAAGCATGAAATGTTAACACTTTTGACTATTTTGTTTAAATACACAACATTGAATATATTTTTCAAAAGAAAATCGAGCCGCTCATTTTTCACGACTCCGACTCCGGCCAAAATACCGCGACTGCGACTCCTACTCCACAGCCCTGCAAAATACTCATTTGCTTACGTATTTTTTTGCAAACAATACCAGATGTATGAAAAAGCATTTGATAACTGTAATTGTTTTGGGCCTCAGATAAAATCTGCAAAATTTCTAAAAAATAATTGATCAAAAGTTTGAATTAAATAATGAAGAAATAAATGAATCTTTTTTTAATTAGACACCGTGATATTTGTAAGCATAGTCTCAAATCGCCTTATGTTGTCAAGCCGTCAGATATCTGCACTCTGCGATTTTCGCATAGTCAGCATCCATGTCTAGACGCTCAGACATTCGGTATTATTTATATAGAAAGTAAACTGAACAGAAACGTTCACAATAACGGTGTATCATTGCTTCAATGCGAGCGCATTTGCACGTCATAATAATAAATGATGAGATCAAAAAGAAGGAATGTAATGCAGTATATATTCAACAAAAACTCATAAACATTTAATTAAGATTTAAAAATTAATAATCAAGCGTCATTAGAGACAATGACAGCTTTCGTCCGACAAAATGGAGTTATTCCCCGTTAGCAAAGATAGCAATAAACTCAAATGAATCTCTTTCTTTTTTTCAATGTTTTTTTGCTTAAATTCAAGTTAAAGTTTATGTATTGCCGCCGCTAGGGGGTGGTTCTAGCCATCCAGGCTCACCCTTAACTACGTCCCTGTCTGCGACGAATAAGATAATCTTATAACGCATTACTGGACGTTGACTCAAATGCGACCTTTTGCCAGAGTTTGTCGATTGTGCAAAATAATTTTGATACGGTGACCATCTTAAAATATTTATTTCATCTAATATTTTTATAGTAATCTAACTAAAATATGACGTATTAAATAGTTTTTTTAAATATAAAATAAAGTATCTTAGATTATTCCACGTATTGTATTACAAACTGTGACACGTGTTTCGCTTCTTTCAGAGGCATCCTCAGACAACTACTTTTGCAAATGCTTGCTTAAGTACGAATGATTTTAATTTTACTATTCTGATATATTATAATAAATATGGGAGGCAAGTAGAGGATGATAGAAAAACAAACAAACGATAATGGTAATACAAATGACATTTACATTAAGAAATGATTAACTAATGAGTTGCATCAATTAGGTCGGATTAAACCGTTAGATAATATATATTTAACAGTGGTGAACCACCTGTTTTATTCAAGATATTATTTAATAATATTTCTTTATTGTTTTTTTTTTTAATTACCACTTTTAAAATACGCCACTCACTGGCATATTCAAATGAAACAAATAGTGGAATCGTACGACAGTGGAACTCAAAAAAATGATTAATTTAACACTGGTCTTGTCTATCGGGGGGTACTAAAAATGACTATAAATCTGTTTAAAAAATTCGAAACAGAATCACAGAAACTGAATCTTTTTCTCATGACAAGTAACATATTTGCAAAATATTTACAATAAATTATATCGCTAAGCTGGATAATTACAAGAAAAAAAATTAACCTTGTCTGCTTCAAATGTAAAGCATATGGACAACTAATTGATTTTTTTCATTGAGAACTGCTTCTTTATCAGTCGGAAGAGAATAGGGATTACGTTATGACAAGACTAGCGGTTGGCTAATCACTCTTGCTACATTCCGTTATTTTAGTACTGGAATAGTGGAAGGAGTTTTTAGAAATCAAAAACATGAAAAAATGCTGTTCGTACTGGAATTTGAACCCGTGAGATCTGGCACGGAAGCCAATCACGTTGACCACAGTGCCATGGACCTGACATAATATTAAAATACTACATTATATTATGTTTTCGCAACCCTGTCCAGATCACCCAGCCACGCAGTTTTATTGTAGTAACAATAGAACGTACTACGTGTAAACTGATATTACTGTTTCGTTCAGTACCTTTTTGCGCCAGACTGCGTCTGCTAACTTTGCTGCGGAGCAAATGGTAGGAACCGCGTTTCGTTGCGGTGGTAAGGGGCGAACGGGTAGACTATTCGCTGTCAAGGTCTTCCAGCAAGGTCAACCAGGGCTGGAATGATACTTAGAATAATATATAATGTTACGGCAAGTAGATAAACTTTATATTTTATTGATAATTTTATACTGACTTTAAACGCTGTACTGCTGTACTGCTGTACTTTAGGGCTTTAAAACTCGAGTACCGAAACGTCGAAAATAGGATCCAGGACCGGTGGGGTACGTGACCCCGGACAAATTTTCGTAATACACCTATCCCTCGATTTACACGGTAGATAGGTTCCTGAGAAAAACGTGTAAATCGAAAAGTACACGAAAACGCATAATTTGATTATTTTCTAAAATACGTAAAAAAACAAAATTATTTAAAAAATATTAACAAAAAAAAAATCCTAAAGTTTTATTAAAAAAATATTGCAACGGTTGGTGGAGTTTTTATCATTCATCACTATCACAAATCACTGTGACTTGACTTGATGACTTGCTGTGAAAGTATGCTTCTTTTCAGATGAAGAAGAGGATGGTATCTTCTCTTTAATTTTTTCATAAATCCGCAATGCTTTATTTGTAATAGCATTGGTATCAATGGGCATCCGTTTTTGTTTTTGGACCTCTATCCAAATCATTAATGCCTTCTCCATGTTTTCAATTGCAATATCTCTGATATATGAAGTTGTGCTCGTACTCGTAGTGCCAGCTGCTACACTCTTTCTAATTGAGTTTTCATTTTTTCTAATGGTTCTTATTGTAGCTTCATTCATGCTATATAATCTAGCAACATCTATAACTCTTTCTCCGTTTTGTAAACGATCCAAAAAATATATTTTGGTTGCTAACGAAATAACTTTTCTTTTTACTTCTTTCGACATAATAAGTCTACAAATATTATTCAAGATATAAAACACGTAATTAAAAATTATGTACTCATTTTTTACTTACGAATATGAAGAATTAAAATTTTCAAGTTAACTTTTTTAAACCGTGTAAAAGCGAAAACTTATAAATCGAGGGATAGGTGTATTTGCATTGCATTGATTGATGTTTTATTGTTAATTACAATAAATATCAGCATAATAATATCGGTATTTAGCGAATGGTTTAAATAAGAAGAACTTTGCAACGCGAATGTACCCGAAGGTTAAACATACTTACTATATCTGGTGCACATTGCTCATAATCAGTTTCTGCCCTGTATGTCGATCGTCCTGTTCATTAATCAGACAGTTTAAAATTATTTCATCCTGTTTTGGGATAATTTTAAAAGTATTTTGAAATACAAATGCGGAATGACAAATATTCAATTTGGATTTAATTTTAACATTTTTCTTTCTGTTATTGCCATTAAAATTATCTTGTTAATGTAAACGATTTTCAACTTCCTACAATAACAATGCGTCTTATATGGAGGTCTTCATTTCGACGCAGTGTGTATTATGTTCTGTAATCGATACTGTCTCGGAGGGTGATTAACACCTTCGGCGCCAGACGCATAAGACGCCGTAGAATGAATCTTTAGACTTAATTTAATTTTCGCAAATTTATCTTCGGTACACACTCGTTCGACGCAATTATTTGTAGTTAACTTCAATGCAGAGCCGATTCTCGATATTACAAATTTGAGAAAGATTTTTATTGCTAAATATTCTTAAATAACATATTATTATTCAGGAAAATCATGAATTGCATGAGGATGCGTAGCCCCATTATTAAATTTAATTATAATGGCGTCCCTACCGTCACTCGTTTACAAGTGACTATTTTTGGTTATTGTCTGTTTCTTCCTCGTATCGGTGGTCCAGTTCATTAGTCAGACAACTCCGAAAATTCTAAATTGGCTTTAAATATGCTGTTATGTGTCCCGCTATATCCGAGTCAGTAATCAGATAATAACAAATATGCTAAAATTATGCTAATATCGATGAACTCATATATAATTAAACAAAAATTGTGGTATTCTCCGGGTCCACTACACGAATACGGATTACTTTCATCCGCAATAAATTATCGAATTTCTACTGTACATATTTGAAATCTTGGGTATGGTGTTTGTGATTTGATTTTGTAATAAAGGCTCATTAAAATGCTTTTGACATAGCTATACCCAGTGCTTTCTTCCCGTGTAACACGGTGGAACGGCTTTTCGGCACCTTTTTTATTGGCATTTTTAATGTTTCAGATCGAAATTTGTAAAATTTTGTTTTTATTTTTTTTTTTTAAATATTTGAAATGAAAGAGATTAGTTAGGCGCTAGTCCTATCCTTCTACCCTTACTCTATCGAGAGAAAAACAATTTAAGTAGAGTAACAAGCAGTTCTCGTTAAAAACACTTACGTTGAAATACCTCCATTAGGAAACCATATGTACCTCATTGGAAACGGACATAGATATAAAATAAAAACTTTTAAAATATTTTTAAAATCATTTAATTCATTTTCATTTAAAACTATCATAATGCGTACGTAGTTCTAAAAGGTTTAAAAGTCATACTGAAATTGTATGCAAAATATAAAACACGAAATACGATCGCAACAGCTGGCAGCAGATGGTACTAATCGAGGTGTATGTAATTAGTTTACAGAGAGCTATTTAAAGAATACTTTTTTGAGCTACAAATTAACAAAGCGCCTTTTCTGATTGCCACCAAGCAATTGGTGTGCTTCTTCTTCTTCTTGTGCTATATCCGTCAGCTTTTTGGCAGGGTAGCTCTTTTGGAGTTTCACTGTTAATCTTATAAATTGGGGATCTGAGACAACTCGTTCGTTTCAGAATTGGGCGGCGACCATATAAATATGTATTCCGACAAGTAGACTCTGGTAGAGTATCGTTTTTTTATAATTAATCCTTAGCAATAATAAATGAATTTCTTAGAATAAAAGACGATTTACAATAAGATGAATAAATAGGGAAAATCTCTGATACACTTACACAGATAAATGAACACGGATTATGGGTAATTTACAACAATTGACTGATTGCATCATCGCAATTTGCATTTATAAAGTGGCAATTATTGCAACAACGTTGCACCCGTCACCACTCACTACTTATTTTCAGTTTCTTGAAAATGATTGAAAGGAGTGTCTCAGGAGCAATTATCCAAAAGTTTGTCGTTATGTACTCTAAGTGTTAAGCTACAAGTGGTATATTAAAAAAAAAATAGATGGACGAAATCGATATTCAAAAAAATAAAATATTCCTTTGAACTAATTTCTACTTTTTATTTTGCAAGATCAGAACCAGTTTCAATTATATAAGAATCGGTTACGATAATGCTCGTCATGAGTGAAACCGGCCCGATCTTGCAAAGTTAAAAGTGAAAAATAGTACAAAGAAAAATTGTATTTTTTTAATATAATGCCTTTACACCAAGTATTGACAGTGAACACCCTGTAAGTTGGTAAAAAAAATAAGACATTTTCAAAGTATCAGTTCTGGCATTCTAAGCCTTTGGCAGTGTAAACGACTCAACTACAGGCCCTGTTTAAATATGCGCGCCTAGTCGAGTTATCGTGCCATGAATAAAATAAACAACGGTTCTTTACCGCTGATTCAAACACTGAATTAAGTGCCACTCATAGTTTTTTTGTAATATCATCTGATATGAGCATGATAATCAAAAATTAATGGAAACAAAAATATTAACACGCTATTAAAACAGACAGCCGTTTTCCTAGAACAGCGAAATTCACTTTTTCCTCATCCGTATAAGTGGCTAAATATTCAATGCATTGATTGAAAACCGGTGGGTCACGAGTCGCAATTCTTTACAATGTACCCACCAGAATTACTCATAATCGGGCATAAATTGATGTACACATAAGATAACTACAATTATATATCTATAAAATGATTATCGTTCTTAGTTTTGTATATATATATTTTATTTTTTTTTACTTTATTTATTACAATCTAGCTTAATTAAGTTTCACGAATTACCATTGTTTAAACATGGTTAACGGATTCTTTCGAAAATGAATCCTCCGTACAGAATACTCCGGACAAGAATATTCCGCACACATACATTACCGTACATAGAATACTCCGGAAACAGAATATTCTGTACGTTTTGATAGTGTTCATATAAAAATTATTGTTTTTAAATTTAATATCTTATGCCACGGATGTCAAATATTTTTCAGGATAGAAACAAGCAAATGTTGAATTAATAAAAGTAAATGAATAATTTATGATTTAATAAGTGTTTTAGATTATTAATAGGGTAAAATATCAAGGTATTTCAGTTCTACAGTTTTTTTAAAAGTTAAAGGTTGATAGCTATTTCGGCTTACGCCATCGTCAGAACTATGTTCTGACGATGGCGTAAGCCGAAATAGCTATCAACCTTTAACTTTTAAAAAAACTGTAGAACTGAAATACCTTGATATTTTACCCTATTAAAATGGAGTTCTACCAAGTAAATGCCAAATCAATAAAAAAAAAAAAAAATTAGATTATTCATTTAAAGTAGAATATGTGCCATCAGTGGCATCCGTATCATAAGATCATAAATATAGAATAAAACAATTTTAATATGAAAATGTACGGAATGTTCTGTGTCCGTATTATTCTATTTACGGAAGTGTCTGTGTGTATATGATTGTTGTTTGAAAGAATCTGTGTACGGAGTATTCTTGTGCGGAAGAATCACGGAACCTTCAAACATAGATACATATTGCAACATATGACGATGCTTCGCCCACAATAGTTATTATACTAATACGTTTAGCAAATTAAAAGATAAGATTTGAGTTGAATACATATTTAATCAATTCTAATATATCGTATAATATAATGTATTGATTTATCTGTTTATCAGTTTGTATCGCAGCATAGATACATTAACACCTTTTCTCTGATGCGCTTTGGGTAAAGTCGTCAGCTGGTGGCTCTGTCGCTTGGTAATTTCTAGATAATATTGCTTATCCATACCGCATCGGTATTAGCAGCTTTGTAGCTCTCGAAAATGTTGTTAACCACTGATCTAATGAATTACGATTATCAAGTATTATTAAGCAGAATTCAGAACATCTGTTGCAGATTATTTCATATTTGTTTTATCGATTTTACATACAGTATTAGTCATAGCGAGAAAATTTTTGCGCACTTGGAAATTTCACTGTCGCCCATTCTTATCGGCTAATGAATAATAAAAGCACTACATTTTTTTTTTTTTAAATAAACCCTTTTTTGAACTAATCACACAGTTATTGAATATTCCGGTTTCGTTACATGACGATCATTTTTAACTGATTCAGTTGATTCATTTCAAATAACTGTCGAATTGTTTTATTTTTGTAATATAATACCGTTCCACCACGTATTGACAGTGAACACCTAAAAGATAAATAAAAGCACTTATCGGCTTTAGTGTTACTTTGTGGTAATTTGTGTAATGTTTGTATTTTACTCTTATAAACTTGACATCCAATTTAATATTTGATTTTTCCCTCACCAATATCGATTATCTGTACTTCTATTAAAAAAAAAAAA
This sequence comes from Himalopsyche anomala, assembly GCA_031772345.1. Classification (NCBI taxonomy): domain Eukaryota; kingdom Metazoa; phylum Arthropoda; class Insecta; order Trichoptera; family Rhyacophilidae; genus Himalopsyche; species Himalopsyche anomala. The sequence continues at coordinate 12,997,116 of CM062840.1, forward strand.
AACAGTATAATTGTATACGTTTACGTCACAAAAAAATATTTTCACATTTAAATTATTAAAATTGCGTCAATTTTTGAGAAAATCTCTAATTAATATATCATCGATGTCAACCTTGTAAATTATTTATATTATAGTGCTTGTGCTTTCATTCTTTAGTAATTAGTTCATAACGACTGAGTCTTGAATAATTGCTCCTAAGACACTCCTGGCAATCATTTTCAAGATTTTTAAAATACGCAGTGGATGGTGACTGGTAGGGCATCCGATCCCCGTACCTTTTTGTGATCCCGGAATTGATAATTCACAATAATATCATTCCACAGTCGCTTGAAATCATCGCCGAAAAAAGTGAGCAATTAAGATATTTCAGAATTTCAGTCAACTCAAAGTGACGGTTTGACAGATTCCGCAGTTATTGAAAAGTGTGAGACCTTTTTTATTAGCTCTTTCCAGTAAAAAAGTTTGTAGTCAATCCCGAAATCCCGGAATTTGTACTAAGACTATCCCGGGATAACGGGATCCCGGAAATGGAGGCCCTAGAGACTGGTGCAACGTTATTGCATTAATTGCCACTAATTGTGCACGTTCATGAAAGACGCGTCACGCAACGTCACTCTGTTCATAAACTTAATTAATATCACCTCGTATTGATTTCAAGAGATTCTGAGTATAGGTTTTTTTTCAGCGAAATATGGCTTCGTCGCATTCTATTTTCATAATATAGAGAGTTATAATAGCAAAGTGCCGCTTTATCCGCGTCATTAGATTATAATTAAGTAAAAAAACGTTGACAAGTGACAGCTCATCGAGATGGGAAAAAACGCAGCATTTGGCCACCGTAGAGGAACACTAATATGCTGACGTCTATTTTTAAAATAATAGATGTGAACTTTGTTATGGATTAATTGCATACTGGTTGATATCGGTAATGTTTCGGTAATCTTTTTTCCCATGTAATGCGGTGAAACGGCGTTCTGGCACCTTTTTTCACGGCATTTTTAATGTTTCAAATCGATATTCGTAAAAAAAAATATTTTGCTTTGAAAATATTATTCGTAATATGTACTTTAACTAAGAAAAATAATATTATTCATTGCTTCTTGATTATGTACGGGGACTTGAACATGAGGGACTGGACATAAATCGCTTTCATCGCTAGAAATTTCTGATTTTTTTTATTACTGTCTTGTGTTATTGAATTTCTTGTCATTGGAAAATCTGTTATCCGCTGCTGTGTTTTAATGGGTCTGGTAATCGTGTTTGAACTAATAATTCTTGTAAAAAATATAGTATTTGCTATTTTTGGTGGGCTGCATTATTTTAAAACCGTTTTAAAAAGTGTTAAGTGTAATTTAAAAAATATTCAATAACGTTGATAAAATAGGCAATGGTTTATGTTTATCTCTCAAAGTATTAATAAAAACACAATATTCCTTTGTACTTGATTCTACTTTATTAATTAGGTCAGGACCGGTTTCGCTGTCAGTTGTCAATGCTCGCAATAAGCGAAACCGGTCCTGACCTAATTAATAAAGTGGAATGAAGTACAAAGGAATATTGTGTTTTTATTAATATAATGTCTTTCCATCAAGTATTGACAGTGAACACCCTAAAAGTGATACTTAAAGTATATTGAAAAAGTTGAGCAGACCTTGGAAAAACAGTCTAAATACAAGTACATATATATATTTTAAACCGGAAATGGCTACCCTGTTGATCATTGTAATGTATCATATTGCTATACTGTTTATACTTACAATCCAATGAGTTGCCGTGTTAAAAAAAAAATAGGTGCCACATGGGCTTGCTTGCGTGAGGAAGGCGGCCATTAAAAAACGCTTTGTCCTACTAGCAGATTACGCAACCTTCTTATTGTAATGCGTTATACGCACTTAATAAGGATCAATGAGAGATGAGAAGTTACCACATTAGCAGAGGTTATGATATCAATCCAATTCCACCGTATGTAGGGATTGAAATCCCGGTATACGCTGTGTTTTTTAAATACTGAAATATCGTTTTTGATAATGAAACAAAATCGAATTTTGAATGTATAAAAATCATCACAAATTTTAATAAAATTGCGCACGATGAAATTAAATATAATATTTTAAATCTATATCTAGCATCCATGTTGTCAATCTCCATAATTTATGAAGCTTACAATGATGTACTCTTTTGTTAATTGAGTGATTTGGTGTATTTCATATTTTCTTTTCATGTACTGTGGAACCCCGATCTACCGCTCCCGCTTTATTCGTTTTCCCGTACGGATCGTTTATTTTTCATAGTCCCGGGCAAACACCCATAAGAACAATTTAACTCTTTCTGTCCTATGTCGAATCTCATTCGACAGCAATTTTATTCTGGTGGGTCCTATGTCGAATGTCATTCGACATTTTTTTTCATTATTACTTTTGAATTATAATTTGTTAAAATGTATTGAATATTTTTTTCTCACTCTTACCTATTACAGTAGGAATTTTGAGCAGATAATTAAATGGTTTTTAAGAACATTTAAATCTGTAACTGTCTTCCTGCAATAGATACAATAGGGTCGTTTAAGGGGCTGGCTCGGCCCGCGCAGCATTCTGCATTTTCTCTCTGACAGTTACGCTTGCCACGTGCACTTGAAAACTATTACCGAAATTTGCGCTTGTTCAAATAATTATAACTATGCGAAAATGCCTAAAATATCGAAAAAAAGAAACTTGATACATATATTGCATGACATGTGAGAGAATGCCTGGACTATGAATGTTTTCACCGTTATCACACTTTAGAAGTTTTTAAATTATAAATAATAAGGTCATTATTGTATATATTTCGAAATAAAAAAAATATTGTTACTCTAAAAAAAATAAAAATATTAGTAATCCCCTTGTAATACTGTAAATCAATTATGGACCTGGTGGAATGTTTTTTTTTGTGAACGGGAAAGGGTTACATCCAAAAAGTCCACAGCAGATTTTTGCACTTTGCCAACAATTTGATTTTTTAAGTTTGGTAGGTTTTAAACCTAAGGCGCTCATTTGTTACGTGAGGAGCTACGTAGTTTGTATTTGTAATACGTTTTTAATAACCTTTTAATCGCCCGTGATGGGGATTTGATAATCGTACGTTTGCAGGGTTTCTATCATTTACCTTTCATGTTACTCTGTGTAATTGTGTTTTAACACGTATTTGATCACTATAGCACACATGAATTCCCTCGTCCATAGCACTTATTTTGGACGCTCTGAAATACTCAACATGTGATTGTATTGGACAGTCTGTATACAAAAATCTTGATTTTGTTGAGTATTTCAGACCATTCAAAATAAGTGTTTTGCACGCGGTGATAGCACCGCACCGCTGATCACAGAAATTAAAAATGAATTAAAAAAAATCGTTTTATCTGATTTACACAAAAACGACTGTCTTGGTAATGGTTAATTTTAAACACGTGATGCAAGAATAGACAGTTAACGATAAAAGTGATATATTCAATAAGATATCTCACACAGGAAATAAGCTATAAAATATCGTTTAAATGCGTCTCATGCGCCAACCTGTAGTCGTAAAAAAGAACCAAAAAAATATGTTTATTGAATTTCTATGAAAATCTTGATATGAATTAAAATTAATTATTGATGCTTGCGTGATTGATATATGTAGGTATCTAATATTTTATACTGGGTATTAAAATCGTAAATTGTCTCACGGCAGATATTTGTCTATTTTTATCACTACAACTTCAGGATCAATCATCACTACCAACTTGATAAATTTAAACATCGATCTCTCGGGCCAATAATGTTTTTCATTGTAATGAAATTTATTGACGCTCGAATCATTGTCGCATGACGGATTTTCAATTATTGTGATCGATCAATCGACAAAGAATTTAGTCAAATAAGTACACGCCCTCCCCAACTGCTCATCTTGATTACGTGATGATTGGCCTTGTACCTAGTCCACCTTTTCAACATTACAAGAGTTACATAAACTATTCAGTGACGTTTTTTAGTGCTTCTCAACCAGGACATTGTTACAAAAAGAAATAGTAATAAAAATCAGAGATATTCCGACTTTTCAACCACGGTGCAATAACATGCCATTGAACACAAATTCATTTTTTAATTCATGTCCGCTCTCAATATAGAGTATATTTCCACATAGAGATATCTCAACAGGAGTTTTTTCTACGAAAAATATTTGTTACTCAGTCGCTCAACCTCTATTTTTCGGATAGGTTATAGAATAGGAATAGAAAGAATGGGGTAGGACAGGACTAGTGATAACATAATCACTCTCGCTACATTCCGTTATTTTATGATTGAAATGGTGGGGTGAGTTTTTAGACATGTAAAATATCCAAGTCTTCGAACAGAAATCGAAAAATCGATTGAAAAAATGCTGTTCGTATTGGGATTCGAACCCGTGAGGTCGGGCATGGAAGCCAACGACGTTGACCTTGTCATATACCCAAATTCATACGCCGATGAATAAATCAACTGCATTCGGAGTTTCGAACCCATAAACACCGCGACCAGATAGGAAAACACAATACCTTGAGCGCTGATCTACACACTACAGGGCAACATTGTACTGTTGTTTTCTTTGACTATATTCGCTCATATACGAGCTCCTTTTTTTGTACTATCGTCTCTCGGGATATGTACGTCGAAGTTTTTGAAGCTAAGTCTGATTTTTGTATTCATCCCGAATAGCTTATATCAGAATGTTTCAAATCATCACAACTATAAACGTACCATATCTAAGCTTTTATTTCATATGCATTTTATTTTTTGGTATCACTCATTTCTATTCAATGGTCACGTTTTCAATCTCAAAGGAATGGTAATTGACATCGTCTATATAATATAATATTATATTCCATTGGTTTCTAACGGATGTGATTGCTGCATTCATATCTGCTGCCTTGTTAAGTGGAATGCATTTTGCATCTTCAATAGAAGGTGTATTATCAGATCGTATGATAAGCTCCGATCTCTTTTAAGAACCATGAATAAACAATACAATACAAATTCTACTATCTGATAATTTAATATACAAACTGCGAATTTCGAACACCAGATAAGTCTACTTTACTTGTAAGTAAATAGTGTTAAAATTATTTTAGTAAAAACACAATAATCCTTTGTACTTCATTCCACTTTATTTAATATGTCAGGACCGGTTTCGCTCATTACGAGCATCGTCAACTGATCATCATCAGTTGACGATGCTCGTAATGAGCGAAACCGGTCCTGACATATTAAATAAAGTGGAATGAAGTACAAAGGATTATTGTGTTTTTACTAATATAATGCCTTTCCACCAAGTATTGACAGTGAACACCCTAAAAGTGGTTAAAGTTATTATTCTACCAAAACAAATTGTGTCTGTAAGCTTACGACAGTCAGTCTGAAGATGATTCACAAAGAGACAAAACACTCGTCACAATGTGTAACACAACCAGTCGAGAAAGGTTATCATTTTTTTTTTTTATTAAAATCGACATTCCCCTCCGAAATATCAATCGAAAATATTTATTTGGTTAAATTATTTAGTTTGTCTATGCCTTGAAAATGAATCTCATGTCAAGCTGGCTGGTTTGTGGATTAAACAGTCAATAAGTATGTATTTTAAATAAGGGGGTAATTTAAATTTGGAGAAAATATTAAAAACTTTAGAGTTATCTAGTTTTGATTGATATATTGCAAAGAGATAAAATTTAATACAGTACAAATTTTGACAAACTACAAATAAAGCGATCTTGGCAGTATTAAATGAAAATTTTGATTTTTATTGTTTTTTATCGCGTGCCGTTGCCGAGTGGTTAAACGTCATCTACTTCGGTTACGTTGTTCACTGGTTCAAATCGCCGAACGAAAACTTTAATTTTTAATTAATTTACAGTTTTTTTCATGTCAATTGCTTGGATTTCAGTGATGTTTATAATATGTCTTTCTCACCCAACCGATCATTAAAATGGAGCACGAGAAAATCGGCATGCTATCTATCAATACTTTTTATACCCATCCTTACACTAAACAAGACGTTGATCATCTGAATAACTGGTATTTCTCGTAAAAAATCAGATATCTACTCTATTAATAGTCCATATTATTATCCTGGTTGGAGCGAACAAGGTTGCAATAAAAAATGTAGTCCAATCAGCTGTCTTCTTTTATAAACATACCAATTTAATGTAAAATGATTAATACGTTATACATTTAAGTTTCTAATCTTTAAAAAAACTAACATCTATCAAATATCTAATTCATGTTTTACAATTTTAAATAATTGCTTGTCTTAAAATGATCTCACCTTAAACAGATTATTAGTTGGCGAATTTTTTCGCACTCACTTATTTTTTTATTCATTATTTTTTTGCAGTTCAAAATACCTGCTTATCATTTTTAGTCTGCATTTATTACATACTGAATATTTTGAAGCGCCAAACACGGTTCGTTATTTTATTTTTTTATTACTCTTTTTACAGTCTAAAGTTATTCATTCATTGTGCATATTAGCTTAGAGTGCAATCTGTTGCCGTGCTTGTGAGAAAAATATTTAGCAGGAAACGACTCTCTGTTTTTGGTTGCTGCACACGTTCAAGTTAATGAATTTAAATAAACTCCATTAATTTGACGGATTGAAATCTTTGTACATATATCTAACGCCGCACCAAAATTTATTTTTGTAATATTTACTCGGTGACTAACCTAACCTCTGTTATATAACTTGATATCACAGCAATCCAATTAAAATTATTTCAAATCCTTGATGACTTTTGCCATGTGAATTTTTGATAATAACGGTGCATTGACTAGCAATTGAGTTTTAACAGTTTTGACTATAATGTCATATTTTGACTTTTAATAACATGGAAACTACAAGGTTTTTATTGACGTTAAAAATTCAATTGTGTTCGCTGGAGCCAGTACTCCAATATTAGAGTGATTCATTTTTTTTACAAAACTGAATTTGGACGAGTTTGACCCCAAGCTACACATTTGGAGTATATGGTTGGGTTATTTTATTTACGCCCAGTCCACTAATATGGATCCTCTTGTTCATTAGTCAGACATCTCAAAATAACCTGTTTTGTATAGGTAAAAGTAATATTTAAGTGGTCACCATACATAGATCATGTATTATTCGTTTGTGTCTGAGATTCACGCATTTTACATATCAATAATTAGTCATGAAAATCACACAAGCTCTTCGGTTCATTAGTAGGACATTACGAAATATTCGTGTAATGACTCTGATAATACCAACACTTTGTTTAATTTTTTATAAGTTTATCGGCATTAGAACTTTTTTGGTGTCATTTTTTTAATTATCCGACTACTGGAACTGATACAGCGCAAAATTTTACACGTGACATTTAATTCCAATTTTGATTGTACCGAGTGATCTGACGAATGAACTGGACGATCGATGAGCTCCACCTAACTGGCAGACAAAAATTGTTGTCGATGGCAAAAATAAAAACGTTCAATAAACGATTATTTAATTGAACAAAATTGTACCGACCGTTCAATTAAAAAGTATCAGGCGACAAGAAAATTGCGTGGGTCGGTATTGAATATAAGTCACAGAATTTATACGCAATTTTATTCATTAGATTGTATTAAGATGTATCAGGGTAACAGACGGTCGAGAGCGTGCCGTGTCGGCCGCGTGTTGTTTTTTGTCGCTCGCAGAGTCAATATTGAGTTCCGATCCGACCGGATTAGCAATGGGGGTAACGTCCGAATTATTCTCGTTCTTTGCGAGTCAGTCGGCCGGCATCAGGAGGCGAGGAGGCGAGAGAAGACCACCTCTCATTATATGCACCAAGCAGAGCGTGAAGGGAGCGAGGCCGGCCAAGTCCAGCCACCGGCGCGAGAAGTGGATGACTCAAATTATTTGGAATCTAGGCGTATTATGATATGTTATATGCTCGCGATATGAAATTATATGTACAAGGAACGGGTCAATTTGTGTCACTCTTTCTTATTAGTAACGTTAACAGCTAGATCAGTGTTTTATTTTAACCCGTTCAAAGCGATTACCACCATTTGCCAAATTATATTGGTCAACCCAAGTAACGACAAAATGTCAATATTCATTACGTAACATGAAATAACAACCATTTTTCCTTAATGATAAATATAAGTTTAAAAAACATCGAAGTAGGTAATCTTCATTACTTTTTTTTACTCTCCGTTTTCAGTTTATAGAATATGGAAAGTAGTTTGCAATTAACTAATCACTTTCTCTTCGCCCCATTTTCAGGATCGAATACAACTGGTTGGAAAGTTTGAAAAATATTTAAATTCGACCAGCGAGTGAAACTATTTGAAATCTGCGCGAGAGCTAAAAAAAAAGTTCTCACATTTTTTTATTTTAGGAAATCCGTAAATTCTCAGAATCTGAAAATCGATGAGCAAAAAAATACCCGACTCACAGCCCTTGTGTTTAAGAACTTTCAGCTATTTATGAAAATCCCCCGTTTATGATTATGGTATATTTTTTTATTTACGTTATTTTCGATATTAATTTCCTCACCCGGTATTGCGAACCCAATTAGATATATTTCTATGCTTTATTTAAACTTATTTTGTTGAAATACCGGTATTGCTATTATGCATGGTATTTCATATTAAATACCGGAATCATAATCTCTAGTTCGTACAGTCGGACTGTTCTAACTAGAGTCGTACTAAAAAAAACTAATATCTTCTGGTCTTCTTTAAAAAATTGTATTCTAATCGCTACTATCTAAAGCAGCGATTTCCAACCTGGGAGGCGCGAACAGTCCAAAATATTTAATTACTCTTTAAAACGTGTCTTTATGAAATAAAGGATGGGAAGGCGCGAAGATATTTTTTTATTCAAAGGAAGGCGCAGTAACATAAAGGTTGGAAACCATTGGTCTAAAGTGGGGCCACTGCATGCTACTAAACCTAAAAAATAATTAAAGTCGTGTTTTAAGGCTATTTGCGGATTCGGAGTCATCTTATTTCTTGACAACTACACAACCCTGGTTATAACATCAAACTCTGCTTGCGGCATCCAGGAAGTTGAAATTAATTCAACTAATTATTTTGCTATATTCGTTTTAACTTCTGTTAAAACTGCAGAATTCCCCGTTTTATTATTTCACTCGGGACTTCAGGGGAATTACAATCGTAAACTAAAGCTGTTTTAAAATATTCCAAACGATAGTTTCTACTTGCGCCTTAGAGAAAACGTGTTCGTGCATATTTATTATATTTAAGAGAAGAGATGCCATCTTTCATTCTAACTATTCTGCTCTTTGAATGTTGAGATAATTTTCACCGTCGGGTTGCTTTTATAAACTGTATTTATTTATTTATATATTACATGGCAGTGAATCTAAATGATTTAATTCATAATGTAAATGTATTTAATCCAATTTTGTCTGCTGCTTGCGCATAATAATTTATTTTAATATATAGAAGTAGAAGGGTGATGTTCTCGATTTATCATTATAGTCGCTATTTCATTAAGTCGAGAATGATGTAGAATTTATACATTTTAATTGAGTAGAAGAAAATATAACACGAGACGCAAGGGCTTGGTAGATTTGCTTACGCTTAACGTACAAGTAACATCGCAATTTATGCAATAAGGTGAAAAAATATCTTTGTATTTTAGTTCTAAAATATATTTTTCATATATGGTTGATAGCTATTTCATTATTAAATGATGAAAAGACAGAATCTCAATTTGCAAACCATCTCATAAAAAAATCTTATAACATAAATTTTTAATCGAGTGCCAATCTTTTTTATCTTTGTAGTAAAGACCCCAAGCTAAATGCACTTAGGCAACTAGAAATTAATAGCAACCAAACAAATATCAATCTACCGCCATTGTTAAAAACCCCTACAAGACGCTCTACTAATAAATAATATATAAATAATTAAATTTGAATTATTTTGATTCTGTACTCTTCCATAAGTTTTGTCGATTTAACAGTTCAGTTCAAATGCATTAGTGCACTAGATCAGTGCTTCCCAACCTGGGGTCCGCAGGCTTTTCACGGGAGTCCGCGAAAATGTTCACTCTTTCAACTTTCTGTGTGATAAAGTTTTTTTAGGGTCCGCAGATTATTTTTTTCAGATTTAGGGGTCCGTGGCATGAAAAAGGTTGAGAAGCACTGCACTAGATAACACATGAAGATGCCGAAAGGCGAAATCCGGGTAGTTATCGACAAAACTTATGGAAGAGTACAGAATCAAAATAATTCAAATTTGATATTGAAGTTCCATCAAGCACCTTCAGTCGAAGTTATAAATTATATAAATAATGTTTAAATTTTAAACTAGTTTGCTTTAAATAATCCCATATCTGTTATCGTTCCAAGAAACATTAAATCAAGTTATTAAATATAATACTATAATTATTTTCTAATATAAATTTGGATTTTGGAGTGGATGAGAGGTACATATATTGTAGTATATCATTTCTAAGTCAGTATATATTAAGTTGAGATAATGCAATTTTAAACAGAGTTGCGAATGTTGTGAGGCATAAGCCGAAATAGCTATCAATCATATATAAAATAATATGCGTGGAGCTAAAATACTTTTGATATTTTTTCACCCTATTAACATGATAATTGTTTACGTAGGTACGAGTGCATCAGAGTAAACAATTTATTATCACATAAAAACGAACTCGGGAACTGTCATTGAAAATTTCGAATTTCGAATTCGTTTTTTCGTATTGTGTAAACATACTGCATACGTTTCAAAATATTTTTTAAAAGTAAAAAATAGCGATGTACTATTTCAGCATCACGACATCGACAGAACTGCATATTCTTTCATACGTAAATTATCACAGCAACAAGACATTACTGAGACAATTTGCTTCGGTGAAGATACGACTTATAATATGCAGATGTTTACAATAATCAATCGAAATTTCATATATATTACAAACAATAATGACGTTAATTACAGTTGAATAAAAAGGGTTTTACTAATATTAACAAATTATTCATTAAATAAAAAAATACACTCCGCTAGCTAAATGATAATAATTTGTGGTTTTCTTTTCTTGCACAGGAGTCGACGTGACCGCCAACCAGGACGAGATCTCCGACCACGAGACCTTCCAGCTGGAGTTTGACTGGTGCACCAAGCGCTGGTACGTCCGCACCATGCAAGATCGTTACTGGACCCTTGAAACTGGTGGTGGAATCCAAGCTTCCGGCGACAAAAAGTGAGCAAAATTCAAACATTATTCTCTCCGATTTGTTTTATTTTTTAATTATCGCTATTTGTATTATAACCATTTATTTGTTTTATATTTATCCAGGTCATCAAACGCTCTCTTCGATCTTGAATGGCAAGGAGACGGCTCAGTATCGTTCCGCGCTAACAATGGCAAGTACATCATCACCAAGAGGTCTGGACATCTTTACGCCAACGCTGACGCCGTCGATGACAATTGCAAATACTTCTTCTATCTTATTAATAGGTGAGCTATCATTAAATAAATTGTTTTCCTGTGGACATACTAAAGTTAAGTTATTACGCTGTCAAGATATTTTTAAATATAATTTACCTTACACCCAGAATCCAACACAAAATAATAGTAAAAGACGATCTTGCGGGCTACGTACGTTTGTATGCGCGTGCAACTGTGCTGCCATCTCCAGAGAATATTTGGAGCAAATAAAAATGTTTTATTATTCCATAATTCATTACGTATTAATAATAAAGAAAGAGGGTCGAACTCAGTCGGCTTAGAATACAATAGATCCATAACTACGACTGTGGCCCTAGTATTTGTAAACGCCGCACCAGCGCTGTTTTGCTTCTGTTTTCTTTTGTATTGTTTAAAATAGTGATAATTGTAGCATTTCATAATTATTATCCCATGAAATAGACATGCTAAAAGTAGTATATGAACGTAATTTGTTTTCTTTTTCAAGTCAGTTTTTTTTCGTCAATAGTTAGTTAGCGCGAAATGATTGTTCTTCTCATAATTGATTTACCTGTCGATGAGAAACTAATTCACACCTGGCTCAGCCGCTGCCAACCTTTATAAATATACTGCCCCAGATTTGGCAACAAAGGTTCAGTCGTAAATGTAGTGCTTTGCGAGTTACCCATGTACATTCGAACATTTGTTTAATTTCTACCGCCAAAAAGACATTTTCAAAGACATTTATTAAAAGATAGTCCAAAATAATTAATTTAAAGTTGAATGAAACCAATGAATTTATTATTAATACAGTGCTTAATTCTTGGTTTTTGAGTGCACAAACATATTTTAACATAGTACTTTCAGTAACATCAAATAGATTTTTGTACTGTTTAGTCATGTGATTTTTTTGAAAGGCAGTTTCTTCAATTTCGTAATCTAGTGATATTTTATAAACTAAATGTCTTCATCAGTTGACAAGCAACTGACGGGGCTATTCTCAAAAAATTATTAGGATCTAGACAAAAATTAACAGGGGCATCTACTATTCAATATGATTTTTGTATTTGGTTTTTTCGTTTGGTATAACACAAATGTAATAATAACGGCACACTTTAATTTTCTTGCTGTCTTTTATTTTGTATTCGACCAATTAAAAAATTGCACTAGTAAACGGGTTATTTTGAAGAAAAAAAAAGGTCAAAATTAACGTAAGCTCATTAAGTAGCATGTTTAGATTTTTTAATTTTTACCTCATTACAATCATTCTAACACTTACAGCGAGTGGACATGCTTTATCAGATATGAAAAACTTGAAAGAATAAAACAAATTCATAATAATCGTTAGGGTTTGACAGATTGACAACAACAGAGAACATTGTCGCAATTGTTTATTTATGTTATACCAACCGTAAAAACTAAATACAAAAATCATGTTGAATATTATAGAGCCACCTTAATGAGATTACCTCTATGTATATACTAACAAATTTGAGAATAATGGTACCCCAATTTGTCGTTTTAAAGACCTCAAAGAAACAATAAATGCGAGAAGAATAAATAGTTCATGCTTCCACCGTATATTTCGAAAGAAATATTATTATTAGATAGACACAATATGGAATTCGGTTCACATAACACATTTTTCCTAATAAAATTATAATAACATATTATAATGCATTATCCATAATTGAGTTGCTGTTTTTTAACACTGAGGACATGCCCAGTGTTCCCTCTAAGCTCACAACTCACCGAGCGCGGGCACATACATTACAACCGAGCGCACAAAAGTTACATCAGCTATAACCAATACCAGAATAAATTAATTTCAATTAAATTTAATTATTGTCATTCTTAAAAATCAACATTTTCGTTTAGTAGGTCTAAATACCGTTATGTGGCGCAAAATCTTTTTATTTCTTGTCGAAGTTGCACAGCCTATGTCTTTTGCGCACATAACTTTCCGAAAATTAGAGGAAACATTGGCCATGCCCCATGTAAAAGTAAGTAAAACACAAAAGTTTGCATATCACTGTTATCCGCATTTCTCATTTCTCCACATGTATGAATGAATTATGAATTAGCAATCATAATTTCTCCATATTGAGGCCACAGTGATTGCAAATAACTTTTTAGCTACAAACCTACTTTATTTTTTCACTTGTCTAATTTATCAATGATTTATGTCTCTGTTCTCATTGGCATTAATATTATGCACAGATTAGTTCTTTATGTATGTATCTATAAATATTGATATTTAAAACATATTTTCTACAATAGTATGCTAATAATCCGATGGCTTGAAGTCAAACAATGTTATCTACAAAAAAGGTTTTTTGTATCAATTTGTTTATAACGTTATTTTGCATTCTCTGCTACATTATAGTCAAGCAATGTTACGTCAATATTTTTGTAATACTGGAGTTTTTTGAAGCAGAATGGTTGTTAACAGATTACTCTACCTTTATTTTAGGATATTTAGAAGTTCTTCTGAAAAAATTGCCGTGTGCCCATCATTTCTGATGGTTATATGAATATTTAAAGTTATATAAAGACATTTGATATGTGAAGGTATTCTTTTGTTGGTGCCGTCTTCTATCGAAGGTTGGCAGCTAAATTCCAATTTATCAGTCTTTCCTGAGTCAGTGATATTAAATGAAGAAGTTGCAGTAGTGCAACATTAAATAGTAATATGCCAAGAGAGTTGTTTTTGTGAACTAAAACCCATCCCAGGTTGTTAGTCACAGTGATGGTTATCATAAAAATCCATTAAAAATGCTTTTTATTATTTTTTCCAGGCCCATCTTAGTATTAAAGTGCGAGCAAGGATTCGTGGGCTTCAAATCCATCACCAGTCCAAAGTTAGAATGCAACAAGGCCACATACGAAACAATCCTAGTCGAAAGGGGGCCAAAGGGAATCGTCTACTTCAAAGGTAAACTAATTACCCAGGTTATGCTGTCCTTAAATTGATATCTTTGATGTTAAGGGTAACCTTATACTCAGCCTAAAAATCATACGCTTGAGGCAATTACTAGGGATGCAGTGATTTGATTTCCCTGTCGTGAGGAGTCACTGATGACCACTTATAGGAACTATCCAGTGGAGCTATGGGACAAAATCTCAAAGGACCCATGTGGTGACTATATGCTCTGAATTAGTAGTGGACATGGCCTGAGAGACAAGATTAATAATGAATTAATGTCTTCATGTCTATAATTTATGTTTGAATATGACAGTTAGCTCCTCCTCCCTTAATTCCTTTGTGATTCCAATGCCCTAATTAATTATTTATTCCAGTGGGGAGTTACTCCCTTTTCAACGCCCGCCCGGTCAACGGCGAAATCCTACCACAACTTTACTTTTATGAGTATTTTATAGCTAAACTTAAGTGTCATGATTTTTTTTACAATACAATATACAAATAATTCTTATAACGATAATAATAAAAACAAAAACAAAAAATGGCAAATTGTGCATACTGTATGTATAATTTTTTATCACATCCAAATACTTATTGTCTGAACTTTGCACATCACTATGTTTCATCGATTATGCATATAGTTATTTGTCAAAATAATACTTATATTTTCCGGCTAGCAACCTTTATAGCACAAGTTAGTGACTAAAATGTTTTACGGTAACCATTATAAAAGTTTACACCTCACATTAAGAATTGAAAAATATTGAATAAGAATATACATTGATTATGAGATCTTCTATTTGCTTAATTTAGCTTGAAAATATTTTAATGAGGGGAAGAAACATATTTTAGTATGTTGAATATTAAACTTCTTCTCATAGACAAAATATCTTTTACTAACACGGGTAACAAAGTAACTCTTAGAATGCAGGCCTGTTATGATTCTCTTCTTTCTTTGATGAAATTACTTTTTTATTGGAGAGTCAGATATCAAACATACTTTACGGATTTTTCCTCATATTAATATGATTCAATTCTAGCTGAAGAGAACAACAATACAGAATGAGTCTTATAACATTATCATATTCAGAGTGCATTGTGATTAATGCCATTTAGTATTTGCGTTCAAAGTTACCCAATAATGATTTCAGCACACTTTGAATATATAACATTTAGGTAACTACTGACATCTATCAATGGATAGTCAGTGTTACAATATCAAGTGCTTTGTATATATCTGTTATAACTTTATTTTATATTCAAATTATTTATTCCTAGGTCAAAATGGCAAGTACTGGCATGTCGATGGCGAGGGTGTCACCTGCGACTCTGATAATCCAGCGGGATTCCACCTCGAGCTCCGAGAACCAACCAGGATCGCCATCAAAGCGGTGTCAGGGGAGTACCTCGCCGCCACCAAGAACGGTAACTTCAGACTCGGAGACAAGACTATCGAGCAAGCTACACACTGGGAATATTAACAATCTGATCGCTTCCGAGTTAAAATAAACAATATTCCTCCCAAATTTCGTGTTAGCATTAGTGGTTACGTATGATTCTACTTTACTGCCGTCAGCTTCTCGGTAAATTTGACACGACTGTTTTAAACAAATGAAAATAATTCATTTAACAACATTTATTTATCTTAAAATTTTGAGGTTTTTATTTATTTGATTGAAATAGACTTGCTCATTTTTATTATGTATAAGATAGAAATAGCTTTGTCGTTATTATCGAGAAGTTGATGGTAATTTTTATTGAACATGAATCATCAAGCTTATTTCCATGTATTATTTATAAAATCTCATAGCAATAAATATTTTATGAGCAAAATTTCGAATGAGATTCATTTCATTCGCCATTTACTGCATTATTTTTAATTATGTCTTCTTACTTAAATAATATGAAATATTTTTTTAATATTTTTAAAATACGGTTATCAGCTTTTGGAATTGAGTTGCTTAAATTTGGAATTGAATTATTGCTTAAATATTGAAAGTTGGCTACATTGAATAAAGATTCTAGGCATTTAGAATAATACGCGTGATATGTTAGTCGTCTGTATTATGAAGTTGAATATAATTTTAAAAATAATTTTAATTAATTTAAGCGACGGCAACACTCCATGTGTTTTTCATTTTCAATATCAGATTATTCAAAGATTTCATTTGTTTTGTGCTCGGTGGAATCTTATTTAAATTTGTTTAAATATGTCATAAATACTAAACAATTTATTGAAATTATTTCTCAAAAATAATCAATTAACCAAGAAGATTCTGTTTTATAAAAACTAATATTTAAGCACAGTAAAGAATCAAGAAAAGCGTGCAAAACTACGACACTTTGATCTTTATATTATTGAAATAATGTATAACCATTTATAAAATATGTATGTTTTGTACTCTTAGCATTCATTATGATTACTGTACTAATATTAAAAGTTAAAGAAAATTAATCTACTAATTTATTTCAAAACTCATGAATATTATCGAAAATAATTTTGTTTGTTTTATTCACAAGTCAAATGAGCACTTTATTTAATTTAATTTATTGAATTCATTAAAATTAATTTATTTTGCTTTACACACATTATATCCGTAGTCAGTCATAATAATCGTGAAATTCATTTATTCATTTTGTACTTAATGAGATTTTTTTTTCAAACAGTAACACTGTTTTGAAGACCTATCTATACACATAATATTCCATATATTTTTTAATATCATTCTTTATAAAAAAGTAAACGAACGTAGACTATAATAATTATTATATAAAATGTAACATGCAACTGCCAGAGAGCCTTTTGTAAAATTACACAAAAATAATAAATACATATTAGATGGTATTCCTCCAAAAGTCCATTGTTCCACAAACTAAATTAACGATATTTTATACATTTCATACTTTTGTAAAGTTTTTAAAAATAAATAGTTATTTTTTCAGGTGTAATTTTAAATGTTATTTCATTGGCAATTATATAGTTAAGAATTTTGAATCGGAAAGAGTATCTTTCAATTACGCGATAAGTTTACGCTTCAAAATGCTTTAATTTTCGTTCCAAAACAAAACAAAAGAAACTTGAAATATTGTTATCAAGCGGAAAAAATAATTTTGACAGTTCCAATTGTGTAATTTTTTGCATCTCATGTTTGTTTTTTATGGCTATCAAATAATGTGTTTTATATTATAAGAGCTATTCTGGTATTATCAGAATAATACAAAGTAAGTCATATATTCAACACATGATTCGAATTGAGGTTAACTTCATTATCGGTCGTAAATTATAAATGCGATTGTTTTTCATTAATGTTACGCTATATATTTATGTAATTGATAATAATTATTGTGAACCGAAAGTGAGAACTGTGGAATTGACACAGCTTTTTTTCTCATTAAATAAAAACATACTGATAAACCAAAATATATAATACTTACTAACATATAGGGATTTGCGCAATACCAGGTTCATGCATTTAATCAACCGTCAACAGTTGAGTGTCTTTCCAAAAAATTTGATACAGAGAATAACCAATTGTATA
The DNA here is from genome assembly GCA_031772345.1 of Himalopsyche anomala. Taxonomy (NCBI): domain Eukaryota; kingdom Metazoa; phylum Arthropoda; class Insecta; order Trichoptera; family Rhyacophilidae; genus Himalopsyche; species Himalopsyche anomala. The sequence continues at coordinate 13,015,020 of CM062840.1, forward strand.
AGCTAAATAAAAAAAAATAAAAAAATACTGGATTGATTCAGCACATTTAACATTATGTGTCGCAATATAGTTATATACTGTGTCACATTATACCTTAACTGTTCTGTTCACTTTATGCATTGTTTTAATCACAGAACAGTGAATGAATTGAAAACATAATATGTACTTAGATCGAAACCACAAGCAGGTTGACATATTCATAAATTAAATTTCACAAAAACATTTTCATATTGTGTACATTTAATTTGTCTTCCGAATGATGAATTCATTTAGTCGAAGCAGCACATTCTTTCTAATTGTTCATTGTTCTGTGTTTTGTTTAATTTAATAAATTCCAGGTTAAAAGACTTTATAATTATATGCTTGGTATATAAATAAATCTAATTCGATTTATATGCGGTTAACCCGCATTTTGATAATTATTAGATATTTTCATTTGAATACATATCAATAATAATGTTCGTTTCTTTTCCAAGTGAAACAATAATATGTAGACATTTATGCTATGCATCTGGCTATATCTTTAATTCTTACATATATGCTGTGCATTTATTTAGTATAATTTGTATTCAATAAGAATACATGCTTAGGTATCTTAAGTCTATTTATGGATTGTGTATCGAAAACCATTTCAAATTTTTTTTCTCGATTTATATTACAAAATGTTCCTTTAATTTATAACAAAAATCAGGGCTTGCGTCAAGCTCGTAAAAAAATAGTGTATGTATGTCATTCCTTAAATTTTTACATAAAAAAGTTTGAATAAATGAATATATAAGTAATTTTTTGATTGTAGAGCGACGGTTTTTGCTTCAATATGTAATAAAAACCTGTTATTTTACTGAACTCTGCTAAAAAAAGTCTATTATTTGATTTATGGAACAAAGTATCTCTTTTTAAAGTGAAAATTATTTTAGGCTATGTTTTATATGTTAAGATTTTTCAATTTTGTAATATTAAAATTTTCTTATTTTGCCTGCCAATTTATTACTCTGCTATATAATTATCTGTATAATAATTTATCAATTTGTAAACTATTTATAAAAATGAAGTATAATCCGAACCAGTCTTTTTTTTACCATCACTCCCTTCCCTTTCTTGAATACTTATACATACTTCTGTCATATCCAAATTCTTGATATGTCAATATAAGCAAACCATGTAAAATATCAATGTGTGAATCTTGAATTTAAAAAATTAGTTGAAAATTTCAAAATTGGTACGATGTATAATTACATCATAGTTAAACAGACCCTATCAAAGAGGGGAGAACGAGAAGGACGGTTGACCAAGTGAATAGGGATTTCAATTTTAAAAACTTAATAAGTGCTTTGAAATTTACCATGAATATTGGAAACGATGCAACAAATCGAGCATTTCCATATATTTAACTTTCAAGACAGTTTGCAATTAGCACAACTCAACCATGGACCAAAAGCGATTCAATGGACTTGAAATGCTGTATATAAATTACCAGGTAATATATAAAAAGCTTATTTGAGATGAATTTAAAAAACAAGCATTCTTAACAATTTCTCTCAAAGGCCTTATGTGTAAAAGAGGAAAATAACCAGGCAGATCAACACCAACATCATCAGTCTTGCTGAATTTACACCAAAAATAATATGAAAATATAATATTACAATATTTCAATCAATAACAATATTTTTCATTTTCAAAACCCGTTTTCTGTATTAAAAAATACCAAGCTTTGATTTCAATGCTATTGGTATTGGAATCCTTATCCCCCTTCACTGATATAGTATCAGTCAGTTTCAAATATTTTGATTTTCATGCATTAAAATTATATATTATTTTGGAAAATAGGGTCATATATTTTATTCCTTAATAAAATGAGTTTTAAACACCGACTTACTCTATCAATTTAAGGTTTCGACTGAAGGTTCTTGGTGGAATTTAGAGCCATTGCTGGCAAAAAGGATAAGCTTATGGGAATTAATTTCGGAAGGACACGTATTCAATCAGGAACAAGGGATAAAAATGTTACACCCAAATACGGACAGTCATAAGCTCTTTTTCCAGGAATTTTTAGAAATAAATAGAGCACAATTGCATAGCCTTCCGATTTTAAATGAAATATTTAACCTACCGGAATCTCCACTTCTATACCCTATATAAATATAATCATAAAACCTTTGCCGACAAACAAATAAATATAATTCTTGAAACTACTTACTACTCAAATCTGTGGGCATTCCCATAAGCTTATCCTTTTCGCCAGCAATGGCTCTAAACTCAATGATACATTTATTTCTTATATAAACACGAAACATTCATTTACTAAGCGTCAGTTCAAGTTCATCCGTGCACTTGAACGCCTGAAGATCCCGAAAGGCGAAACCTGGGTCGTTAGTGACAAAATCTGTGAGAATGTACATAGTTTGAACGATTCAAATTACTCTATCAATATTCCGAAAATAAAAATAAAACAGATACAAGAGGGAAACAATATATTTAAATGAAAACATCTAGATTTTTGTTAAATTATAAAAAATTGTAATCATCAATGTAAAAAGTGAGCTCAATGCTGATTTGGATTCCTGTTACAGAAATGAACTATGTCTGTATGTATTCAATAAGATAAAGAATTTTTATTTGAATTTGGATATTATTTTGTTCATTACAAGAAAGTATTACAATATTTTTATTTACTAACCAAAAACAGTTTTCACTCACAGAAAGATTTAAGTCCTATAAAAATTGATTAAGCCTACTACAGACATAATGAGCAATAACAAATGAACAAGCTAAATATTGGACTGAGTTTTCGTTTTTTAAATTTGAATCAGTCATTATTTAGGTAATACATCACCATTATTATGTAGCAGTATGTTTTTTCAATATTGATACATCTTAAGAAATAGAAAGATTGAATAATAATTTATATTATGATTTATTCATGAATAATAATTTGAATAATTTATTAATTATTACATTTTTAAAAATAATCTACAAGGAATGACAAAATATTGTTTATAGCTATTTTAGCATCACACTCTTCTCAGAACTACATGGAAAACTAAACAGATTTTTTCTACAATCTAAACAAAGATAAGAACTATTTTACTTATTATAATTTAGATCATAGGTTCTTTACCTTTTTCGGGTGGTCACTTTGATTGACTGTATAAGCATGCTTTGAATTCTTCTGGGGATATATCAAATTTGAATGTTATTAGGTAAAGTTTTGTAATAGCAGCCCTGTGCAAAACCAAAGTCAATGCTCTCCTGTCAGCAATCCATTCCCAAATTAAATCTTCCAGAACCATTTGGATATCCAATATCTTCTCTTTGCAGCAAGCCGTAAGACTTACGCTCCATGAGTCCTCCACGATTCCTTTTTGGTACTCAACCGAATAGCTTTCTCTTTTTCCACTCATTTTATATGGGGATAATTAATCTTTTTTTTCACATTATTTAATCTAGGGCTTATTTTTCAGGGATTTCTTATTTTCAAAGAAACACGGTACATATTTAAATATAAGGTGTTTTCAATGACTGAAACAACAGAATAATAATAAAAGGCTAAGGTTTTTTTTTAACATTCTTCATCGCCAAAAAGATTTAAAATAAATAGTACTAACACCCAAAATATTTAATTGGAAGTATCAATAATCTGAAAAGCGTCTAGTTCATTTAGTTTTTTTATTGGAAAACCTCATTGTGAACAGGTTTACAATCATATTTAAATGTTTTTGAATTACTACATACTATATAACTTTATCTAACAACAAAGCAAGGGAGCAAGAGCAAGAGCAGGGCTAATACTAGACACTAGCCCCAGATAAAATTATATTTTCTACCCTAGTGATAAAATTTCTTGCTGTGAGACATCATATTTGAATTAAAATGAATCATACTTGCTTGAGTATTGAATGGTATTAAATGAGCTATGCTGTATGGACTTGTTTAATCCCATGGTATAAGACTTGTCGTTAAAGAAAGTCTTAGATCTTAGGTCTTAGATGACTCTTACCCTTAAGTCTTATACTAGTATATGGGGTGGATGCTAGTGGGTGCCACACTCTGTTAAACTGCTTACTAGGGCTTATATAAAAACTGACTTTTGAAAAAACCTGTTTTCGAATGTCAACATTATTCAAAAACCGGTTTTATCCGGTTTTCGAAGTTTTACAAAAAATGGATAATTCAATTAAAATAGCTAGATAAAGTTCATTTTTTATGTTGTTTATTTATATACATAATACACAACAAGAAATTATTTGGTTTATGAAAACACAAAGCGTCCACTGATCGTTTTGTAAGAATTTTTTCTGATATCGAAAATACCCTTTCGCTGGGTAATAATGTGGGGCATATAGCCATCAAATAAAAGATCCAAATTTTCTTTTCTTTTGTTTATAGACTCGCTTATGGAAAATTCGGCAAAACCGGTTAAGAAGTTGAAAAGCCGGTTTTCGAATGTCACAAATTTAGCAAAAAAACCGGTTTTTGAAAACCGACAAGCCCTACTGCTTACCTTTCAGATCTGACTCGTTGAACCACACTTAAAAAAATGTGCCATTCTTATATAAATTCAATAACTGCTCACTGTTACCGTTTTAACGTGGGGTTAGTCTATGGGCGCACTCCAACGATGGAGTGTGCTTTGGTCTTTACGAAAAAAAAATCCCTACTTATTTTTATTCTATAATTATTATTCTTATTTTTATCAGAAGAACTATAAAGTAAATTTATGTTTTTGAAATTTGACCCATCATATTTACTTAAGCATCGCTCGTGATTAACTACGATTTATGTTTTTAAAAATTCAACAATACGAAAATGACAGTAGAAATTCTGGTTTATGTTGGTCAGTAATTATGTATTCATATAATATCTTATATTCCTATGAAGTAACCTGATTTATTTAATGTCATTATATTTTGTCAACACAAGCTATTTTTTTAATGTGGCAAAGGGGTACGTGGAAATGACAGCTAAAAATTGGAATGGCAATACCAAACATCTAACATCTATCAAGTCTATCAACCATCAAAATCGTCGAGCGACGTGGACACCGGCGTCAAAAAATAGTTTCTTTTCTGACTGATTTCATGTATTTCATCTAGTTTATTTGTGTTTTTTTTTAATTATACATAACAGTTACAATGTTTCAAAAAACTGTGTTAGTGAAAATATGCAAAATTATTGTTTGTGTGATAATATTTTTAAGCTTAGTGTCGACCTGCGCGGGTCATGGACACTCTCATGATGAACACCCGCCGTCCTTTAAGTATTCAAAAGCTGCCAATCAGCCCCAGCAACACCACTCTCACGATCATCACGACCACGATCACCATGACCATGATCATCATCATGATGAGCCTAAAATAATCCCTTCAGTCCCTGCTGACTGCTGTCAATTGTGGATGTACGCCATGGGCTCGACGCTTTTGATCAGTATGGCGCCTTACTTCATTTTATATTTCGTTCCTGTAGATGGCTCTGCTGAAAAGAAACCACTCTTAAAAGTTCTGCTGGCATTTGCTTCTGGTGGGCTATTAGGTGATGCATTTTTGCATCTGATACCGCATGCAACAGTTCCCCACGGGCACTCCCACGAGGAACATTCACATTCCCACGGTGGCAGCGAGACACTTCCACATTCGCACGACATGAGTGTCGGTCTTGCAGTGTTAGCAGGAATTATCACATTCTTAGTTGTTGAGAAGTTTGTGCGCATACTCAACACTGGACACGGTCACAGTCATTCAAAAGGAGGTAAAAAAGACAAAAAAGTTGAAGAAATCAAAGTCGCAGGGTATCTCAATCTGGCTGCTGATTTTACACACAACTTCACTGATGGATTGGCAATCGGCGCATCTTACATCGCCGGGAATAATATTGGAATCATCACAACTATAACGATCCTACTCCACGAAGTCCCACATGAGATTGGCGACTTTGCGATTCTTCTTCAATCCGGCTGTTCTAGGAAGAAGGCAATGTATTTGCAATTGTTGACAGCAGTCGGCGCTATAGCCGGAACCGCCCTCTCCTTATTCCTTGAGAATTCGGATGCTATCACGTCATCGTGGATCTTACCCTTTACTGCTGGTGGTTTTATATATATCGCCACTGTGTCTGTTATTCCAGAGTTGCTTGAGGATTCAACGACTAAATATACTCAATCATTAAAGGAAATTTTAGCTTTATTATGTGGAGTCTTGATGATGGTTTTGATAGCACAATATGAATAATTAATTAGTTTACTTACGTATTGTAAGAAATCTTGATGTTTTTGAAGATGTCAGATCTGTCTGTTGTTTTTATTTCTTCGTATAAAATGTTAAAAAACACATCTTTTTGAAATCCCATATCTGCTTGAATAAAGATGTACCTGATTTCTACATGAAATATTTTATTTTTACGACATTGTTTTATTCAAAATTATTGTTAGCAGGGTTCAAATTACATATTGTCACTTTACTATTAAAACCTCGTAAGTCCGATTTTTCTGATAAATTTAGTTTCTTCTACAAAATGTAAACAAAAAATCATTTCAAATCATATTAAAACCTCAGTAATCTAGACAAGCGATCGGTAACTCAAATGCATTGGTTTGCCACAAAACAGGTAATTCAAAGTACTGGACACTCAGAGTACCACTGAAATAAAACTAGTATATTTTTGGTATATTAAGATTTTTTTTATTTGAGAACATATAGTAATACACGCTACATAAAAAAACTTTTAAAAATTACAATATTTAAACATTATTGAGTCCCTTGAGGTTCTACTTTGGAAGCTAAACCTCAATATTTAGTTCGTAGTTTGAAGTCATTTTCAAGGCAAGCCACCAAAAATCCTTAAGGCGACACCCATGGCATAAATTTAATTTTACTATGTATAGAGTTAACCTTACGTATAGAATTACTTAGCTGTTTTTCTGTTGCTAGCCAACAAATCAAAATATCGTCTACATAGCGGTAGTAATATAGGTTATTTTTAGGATCAAGTTCTAAAAGTTAAATTTCGTTCATGAAGATTTCTGCAATGGATTTACCTTGAATAACCTCATACTTGTTATCGTTCTTGGAAACACTAAAGTCAAGTTCAATAATATAAATTAGGAGGTTAGAGCAAATAAGATGTATTGTGTATCTCTTCTAAGCCAGTATATATATAGCCGAGTACATAAATGTAAGTTTAAACATAGGTCTGGCGATGGCGCATGCCGAAATAGCTATAAACTCATTTTATAAAAAAATGTAGAACTGAATATATTGATATTTTTTTAACCTTCTTTCAATGGAGTTCTACCAAGTAAATGCCAATTCAATAAACTAATTTGATATTTTTAATTATTTAAAGAAGTGCATCAGAGGCTCACCTAAAATTTGAATAAAATTCATATTCAGCTCAGACTGATAATAGAGTTAATGTGTACTTGTAATCAGGGGCGGTTCTTTCATAGGAGCAAACGGTGCATTGCAGCCCCGTGTACATACTCAATAAATAATCGATACTCAAATATCATATTTATACCAATCGCTTATTTTATCTTCCCTGTTACTTATAAAAAAAAATTTCAAGAAACAATAATTGATTAACGTATTCCGCGCCAGTACTGTAAATGCCATTTTTGTTCATAAATGTATACCCACCTACCCCCTTTTTCACATTTATTTTCAGGTTGTCGGCGGTGCAGCCCGGACGGACTATTGAATTAGATGTTTAAAATAAGATTGCTCATCACTGCTATAGACTATCAAATGACTTTAATTTCAAGTCACAAGAATTATGTAATATACAGTACAACCCCCATTTACACTATTGTCGGGACCGTGTAATTGGGGGTGTGAATCTGATACAAAATTAGGGATTTGGTTTATATCCGTGGAAATTGCAAAACTAAGATTTCCCTGAGTTTTGCAAAAAAAAAAATGGACGAAATATTTAGTTTTTGTAGTACCGTCTTTTTCCGAAAATAAGCCCTACCATAATTTTCAGGATTTTTTGGAATATAAGCCCTAGTTAAAATAATGTGAACGCCAAAATGTGGCATGTGTTGCCTGTATTTTGGCGATTCGTTTGGATGGCAAGAAAGCCTCACCATTAATCATCAAGGGTAAAAATGACAAGATTGAACGCGTTTCAAAAATATGTGTCCTTGTGAAAGTGAAAAGGCCTGGTTCACCCAAGCAGATATAAGAAAGTGGGTCAATTTTTGCAGTGAATATTTCAAGCCAGCGCGAAATTCGGGGTAGTGTAATTGGGGGTTCCACTGTAGTAGAGTTATTTCAATGACGGCGAGATAGATATCAACATTATCGCATAATCCTTGTGGAACTGATATCTTTGATGCAATTGAAAGGTTGCTCCGAATAAAAATATTCCTACATGATGCATACAAAGAATATTTTTATTCAATCAACATGTAAGCTAAGTTAATTTATAAAAGTTTTCCGTCTACAGTTAGATTTTCACTATCAATAATAAAATAACACGATTTTCTTTATCTACAGATATGCTTTTATGACTATATGCTGTGCAAGTCTTAGATAATAAATATTATTGAATGTGCCAATTGTCTATTTGATTTAAATATATAACTACAGTAGTTAAAAGAGATGAAATATAAGTTTATTCTAATAAATTAATCTCGTTCCAAGCAAAAGAAGATTTTTTACATTTCAGGTTACAGAAAGTATAATTTCACATAAAAAAACAAAAATATTTCAATTTTTACATTTTGAAAATGATATTTTCATATGCATTTTTTTTATCGCTTCTTCTAATAGGTCTGCAAATCCATCATACTCTTTTTGAATTCTATTGATCTGAAATTGATGCACGACTCCTAAATATTCTGCCGCCTGTAAAACAAACAAAACAATCATTTATTTCAATTCTAAGTTAAAGGTCAACCAATTACTTATTTTTACAATAAATTATTACATGTGTTTATTTTTGACTATTATGGCAACTACATATAGAGTAATAATTTGGCATTTCGACCGGAACTATATTGTTACATCAGAAATGTTATTATAGCAGCCACGCAATCCAAAGCTTTATGACTTGAAATTATCTTCTTTTATCTTTACGGAACTGATAAACTCTTAACATAGCTTTATGTGGATTGCCACAATTTGTTTTTGAAGCATTTGGCACATCATTTGCCTGTTGTTATCTTCATAGTATTGCTATTTAAAAAGCTTTCATAACAATTAGCTTACCTTTGACAACTACTACTAACACAATATCAAAAACATTAGTACCAAACTCTACCAGCGGCCACGATATAAAGGTCGATTAATATATGGCAACATTGTAATAAAATAGATAGCCACATATCGATACACCAGTTCAAGACGGGAACAAGTCAAAATAAGTGATATTAACCCATCACCGCCCACCGTACACGCTTGAGTACACCTATTCCAAGCGTGATTTGGTGTATTAATTCTTTGTTTATTTCGAAAGTAATAGCCTATTATGAACTATATGATAGTAGTAAACTGTAAAAAAATAAAATTTGGCAAAAATGCGTAGATAAATGTCAATGGTTTATCATCAAAATATTGGTTTAAAACAACATGATTAAGGTTAGATATTTGAATTATTTTTTCGTATAAATAATACATTTTTAATTGTTTATTATTATGTATACTTGGGCTCTACTAAAACATGATATATTTTTAGTATGACAATATTTTTCATCTACCGTGTGCTATGTTGCATTTGATTGCACTGTACTCAAGCGAGTACAATGGGCGTTTAGCCGTCAAAAACTGCGCTAGTCTTTCTGTTTTGATTTTGCCGTGAAGACTTGAAAAGATTTTTGAGAATATTGATAGTAGATCGCAGCAATTGATTTTGGTATAGTCTCCTGCAGAGGTCAAAATTTTGGCCACCCATGATCTAATCTAAGAAGTTACATGTTAAATTGACTTTTTCATATTGATATTATATTCGTTTTTCACGTAAATTAACTGTTGCTATTTCTAATTAAATTTCCTACATAACTGCATTGTTATTAGCGGCATTTAGTTCATTTTCATTTTGAAAAAGAATACCATGTAGTAAAGTATGTTCGATTAAATAAGTAAAATCATACCGTCATCAAACTTTCTGGCTTTCCTATTTTGGCAAACATGCAGTAAGATGCGTGACTCTTGTGTTCCTCCCATGGATCGTCGTTCTCATCCCATCCATCTAATTCTTTACCGCAAAGGAAACACTTCACCAAGTCTACATCACGATGAGAGCCAAACTTGTAAAAGCCTGCCTCAGCCAATCTTTTTGGATTACACTTTTTAGTATCGTCAAACGGCCATTGTTTAAATGTAGCATGTCTATGAAACTCTATTTTTAGGAGGGATGATTTATCTGATTTATTCATCTGGAGGTAAAAGAAACAAATCATTAATTATAGTTTACTGTCAGGAATGAAATTATAGAAACATCGTTGAACTGGTATCTTTGTGTATTCATACATAATAAATAAAAAGTGACAGTTAACGTCAAGCAAAGTTTGAAAGAATAAAAAAGCCTAGCACGCTCACCTTTTGGTAAAATTAGAAATACGAAAATTTACTCCCGCAGTTCAGTATACCATAAGGAGAAAATAAAGAATTCGTTTTAGGAAATAATAAACGGCAGATTTAAATTACACAAATTTCTAACAATTGAAAGTTTAAATTATTGTCTTGCCCTTAACGGAAAAATAAAATGTTGCCGTAAAAATAAAATTGTTAATAACAAAAAGAGAGGGTCACACATTATTTAAAAATAAATTAATACGTTGCATATTGTCACCTTACATTTTTTATTAAAATCCATTTTTTATATAAACGAAGATTCTTTTACAAAATGAAAACAAAAATCATTTTAGTAATTTTCAGTTTTTCCCAAACTGCGAAAATATTTATAAGTACAAATATTTATTTGTGAATATTTTTCTACATATATAATGTGTGTCACTTTGTGTCACAAAATTTGGCCACTAAATGTATATTTTTTTAAAAAACTTTTCCCATCGTATATAACTATGCGATATATAATGATGCTTTAGAGCAGTGATTTACAACCTGGGAAGCGCGCCTCCCTGGGGAGGCGTAGACTATTGCATAGGGAGGCGCGAAAAGTCCAAAATATTTATTTTTCCTTTAAAACACGGCTTTATTACTACATGAAATAACGGATGGGGAGGCGTGAAGATATTTTTTTTCTTCTAAGGGAGGCGCAGTAACAAAAAGGTTGGAAATCACTGCTTTAGAGCGTTTGTCTGAAGTTCTTAATCTTGGTATTAGATTCGACTACTCATTAACATTTTATTCCCATATAACTTCTTTGCACTGCGTGCTAGCAAACTTCTTGGGTTTATTGTAAGACAAAGAAAACTATTTGAAAACCCAATAATGTTTCGCACTCTTTATGTTTCTTTGGTATTAAGTATGCTTGAATATGGATCCATCATTTGGAGTATATATACAAATTCATTAAAGTTGCAATTGGAGCGAGCCATAAGAAATTTCTTATATGTATTTCAAAAAAATTAAATATGTTCGCTTTGATAATCTCTTAAATCAGGGGTTACCATTGTTACCAACCTCGTGCCCACGAGGGGGGGCATAGTGCCCGCCAATCAATTTTAGTGCGCCCGCCAACTAATTTGGGCGAATCGTTTGATTCCCGGGTTTTCGGATTTCAAAATTCCTGGAAGAGCTGAAAAAAAACCAGTCACGCTAATAATTTGGGCAAATTGTTAAATTCTTGAGTTATACATAATCTTGAAAAAATATGGTGCCCACCCCCTTACCAATATCTTAGAACGAGCTCTAGGATTCAAAAATGATAGTAGCCCCAGCTTTAAATGAATACTTCCCCACCAAATTTCTTTCAGGAATGCTATCATTTCACTGTATTCAAGCTTGAAGATCGTTTTTAAATTTAAAGCATTTTTCTTTTTTCTTTGAAGCTGAGTTAATAATTCTGAAATTGCCATGACTTTTTACTAGCATGCTCTCAATTAATTCCTACGTGGCCGAATAATTCTATGAGTCTTGGTAATATCTTGGGCAAATCGGTAAGTTCCTGGCTTTTAAGATTTTGAAAAAAATGTGGTGCTCGCCGCCCTACCAATATTTTAGATTGCGCTCTAGGGTCCAAAAAGGTGGATTACTCTTGCTGTAGACCATTGCATTAAGCCTTATTATATTTATTTGCCATATCCTTTTTTTCTTGGTTTCAATGAATGGCTGATATTTTCTATCTTTTGTTTTACAAGTTATCGGAGTGGATCAAATTAAAACGCGGGGATAAAAGTAAGACAATTTTAACAAAAATATTTAACATTATTTTATTCTGATTTTTAGTCCATTAAAATAAATGTTCAAATCAATCTGTCAACATTTTAGGATTATGAAAACCGCCGCCCTTGTTTCTAGAATCCTCATTTATCTATGAAGATACTTAAATGACCATAGACTAATAAGCTTATAAAATTGTCTATGTCCTTAAATGACTTATCTAGGCTGTCAAACTAATATAATAAATCTTAAACATAATAATTTAATTAATTCAATACTTTATTTGTGATAGTACTTGATGTTTGAAAATCGTGTGGCAATATAAATGTGTTAATATATACTATTGGTAGTAAAGTTGTAAAGTTGTAAAGTAAACTTATCAGAGAATGTTTATATGACTCATCCTCAAGATTGTTCATTGGAGGAAAACATACCGTGGGTCTACGATGCAAACAATATCGTATGAAGAATCACCATTTAAATGGAGAGTCAATTCGATTAATGATTTTTTGACATGTTAATTAGACAAATATATATGTTTAAATTTAACAATGGATCACATACCAATTCCTAAACCGAGAACTACTGTCGAAGTGGAAAATGTAAAAAGACCAGTACCTCTACCTAGATGTAGAGAGACAAGCGATGTAAGACATACTATTGCGACTCTGCCCACCTCATCCGAAGATACTACTGCAGCCGCTTTAAAGAATGCGAATGAATCAGTTCACATACCGTCTGTAAATAGACTATCGGCCTCTATAGCAATCAGTGATGAACCTATTTCGCCCATAAGTGGACACCAAAGTTACTCTAATGTGACTCTTTCGCCTCCCCCAACTGTCAACCCCAGGCAATCTTCATCACCCCGCCCTCGAAAATCAGCAATTGTTCCAACATTATCACCAGACCTTCCATCATTCAATATTCAAGAGCAAGATAAAAAAAATTCAGATCAAAATTCCAGTCCGTGTACATCTACTTATATGGGTTACAAAGAGAAATATGAACAGTTGAATCAAAAGATTGAAATTTATGATTCTCCCAAATCTGTTTTACCTGCGAGGACAGGTTCATGGCTTCTATATGAAACAGTGTCGAACGCTTCCAGTGGAGGTGCAAGTGTGGCTGATGAGGCGTCGTCTGTTACAGTGTCAGCTCCGATTGACGCCAGCAGCTTCTCCCGTTCTTCAATTTTACAACCAGTCAATTTGTTGGCTTATGAGAATTGGAATGTTAAAAAACAGAAAACTCCAAACGCAGGACCGAATCGGAGCACAATTTCAGAATTCGATCCGCTTGTGATCGTTGGGTCTCAAGAAAACAACCATGCCAATGATCTTAATTTGCTGGAAGCTTTTCTTAATGGAGACACCTACAGCAATTCAGAAATCGTTCATTCATCGGTGATACCCAACACTCTTGCTGATGAAACCGAAGCTGACAAATTTGATTACGGTTTCTACCTCGAGAACTCTAGCTTCTTTTTGCCTCCACCAACGCCTCCGGAGAGATTTGACTCACTGTCTTCTGATAAAATATTTGAGGGTAATACTGACAATGAAAAACCAGCATCTGAAGTGCCACAGCAAAAATCTCAATGGTTCGATACGGATGCTACCGATCACAATGTACCATTGAGATCAACGAGTACGAAACTAGTTGATAGAATACAATCTCGGATCAATAGAGCTTCTCGTCTATCAGTCGTAGATAAGATGACGACGATGCTTAAAATCTTACCGGAATCGACATCATATTTTAAAAAGAAATTCGATCCGGTATATATTCCTGCTAAAATTGTTTCACAATCCAATTGTACTCACCAAGGTAATTTGGTGCGAGTATTAACAAGAGTTATGGACGATTTCTTTAAGAATTTTCAATCTAAGCAATTTATTCTCTCCGACCAGAAATTGACCTGTTATTCGGATAATGATACCTTTGTCGCTAAAGAAGTGTTTAATCTGAAAACTTTATCATCGGTTCAAATCATTTTGGCTCACGATTTTAAATATGAAGGAGAATTGTATTGTTTTCAACTCTTCTTTTTGAACAATAAAGTAAACAGAGCGTCCGTTATTTTGGGTTGTCAAAACATCACTGAGCGAAGCATTTGGATTCAAAAAATTGTCCAATCAATCTGTCACAGTCTTCCTGCCAAATACGTTTCAGATCTAAACAGAATTGGCTGGTGTTACATCAAAGAGAGAGTCGGAGGCACTTGGGATCCCAAATGGCTTGTTTTTCGAAAGAGGTCCTTGCATTACTATTGCACGCAGGAAACTTTTTGCACTCTCGATTTGAGAAAAGCTCGCTTTGTAGGACTATTACAGTCTGCAGCGAAAAAGAACTCTCCCGGAGACGGTCCCACCCTTTTATTAGATTTTCCTGATATCACTTTATACATTCGAATGGCTATGAGTGTAGAAACTAGAATATGGCACCATATCATCAAAATAGCGGCGTCAAACAATGGAGCCTGGATTCATCATTATCAGCTCACCAAGAATGATGTCCCCACTATTGTCGATAAATGTATTAACTATATTTACCTACAGGGAAGCCTGAGCGAAGGTATATACAGGAGAGCCGGATCCACATCTACAGTTAGTGCACTTTTAACGGCGTTTAGAAAAGATGCATGGGCTGTGCAGCTTACGAGTAGAGATTACACAGAACACGACGTTGCCACGACGCTCAAACGTTTCTTTAGGGACCTTCCTGAACCTATTTTGACTTCCAAACTGCGTGAACAGCTGTGTTCTACCAGTGAGCTTACCAAACAAGAAGATAAAGTAAAATTATACAGAGATTTGATCGATTCATTACATCCTGTAAGTAAAAATACTCTAAAAAAATTGTTGGGTCATCTGCATTTCATCCAACTGCTCTGTGAAGAAAATCTTATGAACACTTCAAATCTCGCTTCGGTATGGGGTCCGACGCTCATGAAGTGCTCAGATTCCAGCCACCAGGCGAGTTGGTCTGTGCCCGAAACTAAGGTAGTGTATGACTTAATCCACCTGTATATTGAAATATATCAACCCACGGCCGCCGACATCAGCCGCGAATCAAAAATGCTGGCCGTGCTACAAAAGTGTCAGAGTTCAACGACCACCCTTCCATCGAAACCCTCGGGAGAGTTACACATTTGGGTGTACATAGATGATCCAAAATCCGGAAACTGTGTCAATACAACCTTGAAACCTGGGAAAACTTGCGGCCAATTGTGCACTGAGCTGAGTTCTAAAGTCAAGTTAGAGCCGCATCTCTTGTGTATCGAAGAAGTTATTTGTTCCGAGAGCATGAAGCGACCTCTCCATCATTCGGAAATGCTCCTCGATGTCGTTCTGAGATGGGGCTATTGGGAAGAAATAGACAGGAAAGACAATTATTTGGTACTGAAAGAAAACCTTCGCATGAAAGAGATCACCTCGCAAACAATGCCTTCAAATAAAATGTTACTCACTGGAGAACTTAAATTTGCAAATGAAAAAACTAAAAATTTCAAACTGCACACATTTAACTTTTGTATTTCTAAATTATCGTGCTATAAAGACAAAGAGTGTACAGTTTCATTAGCTAGTTGGAATATCGAAGATATCCGATGGTATATTGGGCATGAAACTAAAAGAAACCCGCTGTGTAAATGGTCTCTGACGTTTATCTTGAAAAATTCTAAGCCGATTCGGTCAAAAGACAGCCCGTGGTTCGGATGCACCATGGCTGGTAATTCTTCCGAAGATGAGTTGAAATGGATCAGAGCTTTTCTGCTCGCCGAATACTCCGGTGATATTCTACCATTTCCTTAGCTGCCAGTTGTATGACAATATAATTCCTACCGGAACGAATATCATTTATGCGTTACGGACATATCAGGAAAACCTATGCAAGCATTCTTTGATTTTACAGGGTTAGTATTATATTCACTCAGCTTACATGTCAATTATTTGTTTTTTGGCGAGTTAAATGCGATTCATATCTACAGATGACCATAGTTACTCAATCTACATCTCATGCATGCTATTTTTCATTAGGATGTCTACAATGGTTGAGTTTATTTGAATTATGAATGACTTGAAGAAATTTCATGTTTCGTGCCACTGTGACATGGATCCCTCATTTGGTTGGTTGATTCACAACGACAGCCCGAATTTTATGTGTGATTTTAATTACAGGATGCTAAACACATCCTCTGGGAATACCTAATCAAACAAAGGGACAAATTACTCGGGTCAATGGGCACTCACACTGACTGGATTAAAGTGCAACTAATTTTCATTACTATATGTGAATCATCCCAGTATGTTATCATACAAAAAAGAAAATATATAAATCTGAAGTAATGTTTACATAAGCACTACAGCAATATGGTTAGTGCTGATAATTAAAACGTTCACTAACAATGTTTAGTGAACTTACATTTTATTCAAATTATTTTTAACAAGTTGAAGAACTTACCTAGAAAAACCTTTTGCTTAAAATTAATTCTCTCTAGTGCTCGGTAGCAGTGTCGTACGTATGAGAGACCATTTCTCCAGTGGCGCAAAAGTAACATTCAGGCTTGTTCACCCCATCCGTTTACTACATAATGTATCCTCTTTGCATTATGTTGTTGGATAAAGACAATTTATTCAATATTTGCACAGATGTATGGTGTCATATTAGGCATAGTTATCTAACTTAATTTCAAATTAAAAAATTATACATTCTTGTTTGCATGTTACTTTGCGCTTGATTAACCGTAATTGTATTTATTAATTACATCTATGGCGGCCCCAGGCGCAATAAAATTTGTAGGCACTGTTTTTCGGATAGTATAAAAACATCAGAAAGTTTCATGTAAAATAATAAATATCTGAACAAAAAGTATATGGGTTATTTTTGAGGCCCCAAGCGCGCGCCTCATTTGCTTATAGGGTAATCCGCCACTGATTGCAATTATGAAAATTACATTTCAAATTTTGAGCCCTTTGCATTATCACTACACTATATTATGCTATTTGATATTTCGTTACAAATTGCAATCCCTTGTGATAGGATCTGGATTAGTCGAGTTCTTTCTGTAAATGTACTACTAGGAAAAGACTAAGCTACCCAGCCGTCCGAAATAATGTGTGTACCCGACATATACTGTATGTCGAAGTATTTCTTCTTGATACTAAAGATACGTTTCTAACATACGAGTGACTTATGTGTTTCTATAGGCACCACTGACACCAGTGGCGGATCCAGAAATTGTCCCAGGAGGAGGCCATTCAATTTGAAAATAAGCATGATACATAAATAATACATTAAAAAATAGATGAAAGCCTTTTTTTATGCGATTTTTTTTGCGCGATTTTGATAATTACGCTATTTTTTGGACGGCATCGTAAAAAATATTTTTTGCGCTAATTTGAGGAACAACAATTTTTTTTTCATACATTTTTGATACTTTTTTACGCGATATTTTGATTTTTGGAACCGATTTATCAAATCATATGAAAGTGAGGTTTTTTTACGCGCCACCTTCTTCCAATGTATCGCGTAAAAAAAGATTGGGTGTATATAAAAATAGTCAATACATAATTAAGTAAGTATGTATTCTATAAAACATAGTAAACTAAAACATTAAAGAGCCCATTTCAAAATAAAGTTTTAATAAATTATAAAAATGGAAAATAAATTCTCCCAAGGAGGGGGCCATGGCCCCCCCCTTGGATCCGCCAATGACTGACACGATGGCCATATTGGATTAAACGTCAAATAATATTCGACACTATTGTAATTTTTTACCCAAACTAATGCACAGATATTAAATTCTATCATTTTAGCCAGAAGAAAGTGAAAACAAACTTGTTCTGTAACTGCTCAGGAATAGCAGGAGCTTACTTAACATACTTTGGATGACAATTAATTTGACTGGTCCATTCCTAACCGCTGAGTTCCTCGCTAAATCAAACCACCACCGATACCCCAAATATTCTATGCATCTGTTCTCGAAGCTCAGTATTAATATTTTACTATAAAACCTTCTAATTAATTATATTCTGTGATTAAAAAATAAATACTTTACATGTATTTCTTAAACCTCTCATAAATTATTATCAAACATTGTAATAAATCAACGATGTTCTCGTAGGTTTTACGGAATTTATATTTTCACAATAATCAGATATGCCTGCTAAATTGACGATAATTTTAACTACGGCACTCCTGCAAAGAAGTGATGCAAATTTAGGTTGTACAACTTCAGTATCGGAAGGGAAATTATAACCATAGAGATTTTAAAAAAATTGCCAAAAATTGACTGATAATATTTATCTTGTAATGACATGACCAATTATATACATACCTTATATAGTTTTAAATAAATATATATGTGATTAGTTTTAAAACTGTACTGCCATTTATTGTAATATTTTTTATATATTATACACATACATATTTAAAGAGTATTTTATCTTCACCTTTCCGGCAAGGATACTAAAATATTAGTTATAAGTAAATCAAGTTCAATGTTTTCTTTGGTAGGATTAAACAATGTCTTATTCAAATGTGGTACATATAATGACTATTGAATAATGAATGCACGTGAATCTAGTTATAAGATTCAAATTTAAATATTTCTATCGTTTTTAACTTCAATAATTTTAATTTTAACCAATATTGTTTTTTTTTGCCGGAACGGGAATGTTATCATGAATGTTACATTATAGTTTATATTTTTAAAGATTTTTTATAAATAGTGTAATGTAAAATAATATAATTAATATATTTTAAGAAACTATCTATTCGCCTTTGAAAATTATAATAAAAATCGTTCATAGCCGTATCGAATTGCCTTTATTTTCTGGTGCTTATTAGTATATTTATTGTATAGTTATATTTACAATGTATATAAATTGATTAGTAAAAAGGATTATATTTGTTTCAATGATTGAGCAGAGATATTCGGTGACAGTGTTGTGAAGCGAGGTCCATGTTATGGAAAAACACCTCAGTATCTGAAACAAATTATACATACTTTCGGGCTGGCGAAAGAGTGCGTTTAGTAAAAAGTTCATTTTATTTCAAAAATATTTTTTATTTTTCATTGTAATTGACTGTAAACTTGTCGAGCTCTACCATAGCCTGAATTTCAGTTTTCCAATACTCGATATATTATCATTTTGATGGTGTAGACCAGGGGTGGGGAACCTTTTCATTACAAAAGACCACATTCATGTATCTGATTCAACATAAGGCTGCATTACAGTAAAGAAAACTTTGACACTGCCCCCCCCCTTTTTTTTTTTCGACTGTCGAACATATAATGGGTTGTTTACGCTCTTTTTCCAAATAATTTATTTTGCTTGCGTATAATTCAGTGAAAAAGTCAAAAGGCCGCAGGTTCCCCTCCACTGGTGTAGACTTTCATTTCTTGGAAAGATATTATTTTTTATGTAATTAAAACAAAATACACTTGTCTGTTTTTATTATCATCAAGACCTCACAGCGAGTTAGCATTTAGTCATCATATTAGGTTATAAATTTGAATAAATTTATAACCTATTTAATTTATTTAATAAACCCAAATTTAAAAATATTTTTGATGAATTCGGCAGTAGCTTTGTTGAAATTCATTTATATTATTAGATAAGAATTGATTACATAATAGAATAACTAAGCTATCAATTTTAACCATGTCCTCAGTTATATGATTCACTTTTGTTTTTGAATATTGCTACTGAAAATACAATGAATGTTTTATTTTACATTATACATTGACAATATAAAGTATTCATATAACAAAACTCATAAACAATAACAGTATAAAAAATGTTCATATTCAGTGTCAGATTTTTCTGAAACAGATTGACTCGAGCGTTCATGAGTCATTCAAAAGTATTTTAATAGTTACTTTAAGATGCGCCAAGAAATAAGAGAAAACATGTGTCTTGTAATCGAGGAAATGCGATCTATTATTTCAATAATAATTTAATATATTGAGTATGGAAAATTGAGAAAAACCGATTCCATATGAAGTCGAAAATAAATATTTTTTGACCATTTATCTGTAGTTATTGACGCAGAAAATATAAATCAAAAATAGTCAAATTTTGTTATTAATAATTTGATAAACAAATTTATTTAGCACTTACAGTATGTATAATATATCGTCGCGAATGCTGCAAGAACATTTACTTTGAATTTGGATAAATTTTATAGGAAAGACAAAAAACAGTAGGACTATAAAAATAAAATACTTTTTACTTACGCTTGGTATTGCAATAATTAATTTATGCATTATGAAAATAACAATATGTGTAAACACAAAAATGTGACAATGATATAAAAGATAGCGAGAGAAAAAAGTACTCTTTGTGTAGTTAAAAATGATTTACGTGTTCTTAAAATATTGGCGACGATATGTAGAGATATGATTTATTGTTGTAACAATGTAAAAAAGAATTATGAAAACAAATCATGTTGCTTAAATTTCAATGATTTAATAATTGAAATTATAAATATATTTACATTTGATCAAAACCAAGTTTTGTTTGAAATTTTGTAATAAAATTACGTGGAAATCATAATCTAAAATTGAATTATATACTTATTCACAATACAATTTGAACTAATTATTGAAGTAAGTAATTGGGCTGAGAAAAGTTTATGAAAACTTTAAGCATTAAAACCAAACTGAAATTTTTTGGAAAGCACTGACCTAAAACACTCGATACCTTTTGAAGAGATCCATGCAACATGGAACTGTTCACCTCAATTCAATCAGTAAATGTTGTTCGTTAATTATTGTTGTCAGTTGTGAAAAGAAATGAAGTTATTCTCGTTAAAAACAGTTGTCTAAAGTTAAATTTCAAATGCCCATATTTTTCTTTCGATGGATTTGGCGGTAATTTTGTGGAATTAATTTTTAGTGTGTGTAATCTCAACAAAAACCAAAAAAATCTGTGTTCTTTAAATTTCACTTTTATTTAATGTCAGTAAATTTAAATAAAGTAAATGTACAATTTATCTGATCAATTCAATTAGTATCGTTTTAAACAGATTAATTATAATATAAAAATTGGTTGCAGAACAAATATATTATAAATTTTTGAGATGTGATTATTGTAAGCTTAAATATGTTTAGTACAAATTGTTGAATGCTTTAATCTTTAAAAAAGTATCTTAAATATATACAATGTTAGAAATGAATTTAACTTGTATTTTCTTACAAATTTGTTCAAGAGTCCTCTTCTATACACTTTCTTATTAAAACCCTTCTCTGCCCGGCCGCGAATTTGTGAAAATTAGGTAGTGATACGATTTTTTTTTCAAACTGCTACTGTATTGCGATAAATACAAAAGAATGCTTATATAGCAAAAACACAAACTATCGTCATCAACTGTGAGTTATGTCCCTAAAGTTCAATCACGTCCAGTATGGAGTCTATTTTCAACGCGTTTGAACAAATTTTTGTCACATACCAAAAAGTGCAAGCTGCCAACATAGCATTGATGAATCCTATATAAAAAAATACGATGATTAAATAAGTTTTTCTTTAAAAAATATATTTATGTGCTTAGAGACTTTCCCACGTCCATTTTTTTTTTTTTTTGAGGGGTCCTTAAAATGGTACATTTGGCTTACACTGTCTTAATATCGTTGCCGAAGAGCTGTAATGGGATATCTAAAAAATCTAGTATTAAATGCCATGTAATGTTTTGCTATATTTTAACATTTTTTAAAGTGGTTTATCTCTTAAAGGTGTATATCCAAACACAGCCCAAACATTATTAAAGGAAAAGAAATCTTTCCAGCCAAAACGAAACATATTTTTTTAAATATCCCAGTACAGTTTTCAGGCGACGATATGACATAAGTGTATATCGGTGGGTATTGGGCAAGTAATAAATCAACTTACAAATCTGTGCACAAATATTTAAATAAACTGTATTTCTTTTTTGTAGTTTGTGAAATTGAATGTGATTTTTTGATTGTTTATTATTTTTGTTGCAAAATGTAACATTGTTTTATTGTAAATAAAATACAATGTTTATCAAACTCTTTTTTACTTTTATTATTTGTCATACAAAGCCACTGAATCACAAGATTTACTTCATATTACAACTCTTTTCTTTGCATAGCATGCCAAACCTATTTTATACCTTAGCAGGTATTAAGTAATTGCAGCCTAAGACCCAATCCATGGAAGTGGCTGGTAAATCCGCAAGTATGCGGTACAAGCTTCGTAACCTTCTTTTCATCCAGAAAATTCTTCTTCGCGGACAACGCAGTGTGTTGATAGCTCTAAAAAAGCATACACAACTACTTATACAAATGAATTGCTGGTTTTGGTAAGTATACTTTTGTTAAATCTGCACATTAAAGTTCGAGGCGCAACAGTTATGTTACATAAGAGTGTCGAGTCCCAGGTGAGGAAAATTCTTTGACTGCCTCCTTGACCAGACCAGAAATTATATTGTTTTTTTTTTTTTTAAATGTATGTTTTTTTAAGCTCCGAGAATTTTATTCATATGTATATGATGGGCATGGACTTAAAAAGTTGAGAAACTATGCACTGATTCTGTAATAAAGAATGTTATTAAGAAATATGCCAAGGAAGAAAACAGCCTATTCAGTACAGTAAATTTTATATATAAAAACAATGTAACATAAGCACTTTAAGCAAATTAACTAGAGTTTAAACCAGGGGTGGGGAACCTTTTATTTTCTAAAGGCCACATTCATTTATCTTATTCGATATAAGGCCGCAGTAAACATAGACTAGGGAATTGGCCAGAAACAGAACTTTACGGTCAGAATGTGTCAGGAATTTACGAATTTACATAAATTTACAGAATTGGCCGCAGGTTCCCTACGCCTGATTTATACACTACGAGAGTGTAAGAGCAAGTCTACGTTTGGATATTTGAAAGTGACGTTTCCGTTTTCTATGCAGCATCCCGATTAACCGGGACTGTCACCGGTTTTGAGTCTCTTGTCCCGGTGTTCCAAAGAAACCTCTCGAGACACCCAAATGTCCCGGTTCACGACCTAAATACAACATGGTGCAGTGGGCTTCCATGCCGGAATTCATGGGTTCAAGTACCAGCACGAACCGAATTTAATCGATCGTCTGTTTGAAGACGTGAGTGTTAAATCTGATATCTCAAAATTCCCACCCACCCTTTCCAATCCTTTAATAACAGGGTGTAGCGGGAGCGGTTAGTTCAACACTAGTCCTGTCCTAGCCATAATTAATATTGTATTGCTATATTTACAAAAGTAAGTAAAGTAAGTAATTATAACCTAAAACAGAAATGTTTTTATCCTTTTGCGTAATTATATATTTAGTTGAGCAGCATTTAGTTTTTAATTTTATTAATGTAACATTTCAAATCACTTTAGTTAGAATTTCCGAAATTATAATTATGTTTGAAATAACTACAAGTCACCACATTAGGTTTATTTCTCTTTTTTCATTTTTGGAATTACATGTTAAAGGTGTTACTTTTAATTTGTGTTAGTTCAGTCATTTATTCATCATTTGTACTGTAATTTGGAAATTATTTTCAATGCCAATTGTTGATTACACATTTTAATTTGTTTTTGTATAAATAACGCTATTCAAATAATATTTCTTATCAATTGATAATGCTTGCCATGAGCGAAACCGGTCCTGATATTGGTAAATAAAAGTGAAAGTAAGTACAAAGGAATATTGCGTTTTTCTTCATATATGCCTTTCCATCACCGAACATCAGTGAACACTGATGAAAATGAGAGCCAATGCTTTTGCAATCCATGCCATGAGTCATGACCGGTTAGTGCAGGCCATTACATCTACCTATGCGTAGGTAGATGTAAGAGCGCTATGAAAGAGCTTATTAGTGATTTCACTCTTTCATAGACAATGTCATCATGCTCTATGCCGTATTAGGTGGCGGGAAAAATTCATGTAATCGGTTGACAGATTGTTTTGACGACACGCTTTTTGCTGTCACTGTTTATTATCGTTCTTTGAAGAATATTTTGAAACAGTGATAATAATTATCTGTTAAGAGCTTAGATACCATATGAATTCTTATTATATGCCCAAAATGTCAACATCGGGTAGAGGCGCTTTAATTGTATTGGAAGGTTGTGATCGCTCTGGAAAATCAACGCAATGCCGGAAATTAGGTAAACTGTTTATTTTATCAACATATTTTATAATTATTTTGTAATTTTATTATTGCTATTGTCTACTTTTCTATCACTGTCTACTTTACCACTGTCATATTTTCAGTGTCTGCTTTAGAAAAGAAACAGGTTGAAGTGAGATATGTAAGTTTTCCTGACAGGTCAACTCTTATTGGCAAAGTAATAGATCAATATCTGACATCCAAGGTGAGAATACAAATTCATTTTTTTAAACCATGCCCGCTTCCTATGTAGACCATATGGAGGTAAATTTGTCATACTTCATCACACGGACTATTGCGGCGAAAAACTTCACAAACTAAGCTAAAAACCACTCCACAATTTATAATTATTATTTGAGAGCTTGGCAATCGCGTTAAAACCACACATTATTACGAAGAACACTGATAATGTGTGGTTTTAACGCGATTGCCAAGCTCTCAAATAATAATTTTAAATTGTGGAGTGGTTTTTAGCTTAGTTTGTGAAGTTTTTCGCCGCAATAGTCCGCGTGATGAAGTATGACAAATTTACCCTCTCTTTTTCCAAGAAAGTAGGTATAGAACAGTAGTTCTCATGTGCGGTAATGTCTTTTATTTAATATTGATCCATTTTTTTAGCAAATGAATACTATCACACCACGAAACAAAAGTATGGTGTGGCCACGAGACATTTCCATAGGATCGCTGATGTTAATAATGCGGGCGTAGTTAAATTTTACATGAGAACCACTGGTATAGAAAAATAAGTCTAAAACAGGACTAGTGGTAAGCTTAAAGCTCTCGCAACATCCTGTTATTAGGGTCAGAAAGGTAGGATGAAAATTTTCAGACATCGCATACATCCATACCTTCAGACAGAAATCCATAAATCAATTTATGGAACAGTCCGTACTGGGATTCAAACCCGTTAGCACTGCAAAGAAAACCAACGGCGTTGACCACTCGATCAAAGAATCAAAACATAATTAATTTAAATTATCAATAAATTGTTAGGCCTGAAGCCAAGTGTTCAACACCGCCTCTTCAGTTGCAGTGTCGATAGGTACGGACCCAGTACGAACACTTTCATAATTCAATCGATTTATGGATTTGTGTTTGAATGCATCGTTGAACGTTATGTCAAAATTTAACCTCCAACCTATCAGTTATCAAAACGGGGCGCTGCCAGAGATCGATTGGCTAAATGCTTGTCCAGTGCTAGACCAATCTTTCTGTAGACATTCAGCGACTGAACAACGAGCGGTTGTTATTAAATAAGATCTGTTAAGATACACTATATAAAGAGTGGATGTAACAAAAAACTAGAATCATTTATTTCTTAATGTAAACATATTTTCTAGAACTTAACCCTTAAAATTGGAACAGGCTGCTTTTGAGCAGGGTGCTTATTATTGGATTACTTGAAATGAACAGGCAGTAATGTCATGTTTGCAAATTATTGGATGGGGATTAATTATACAACATAAATCATTTTTATCAAAATCGCATTTAGACAATCAATTAATGTTCAAATTTGAATTGACAAAAGATAAACTTATCTATAAAACAGTGACCATTGTGCTAGTTTCAGATTAGCTGTAGATATATATATTTTTTTCTATTCAAAAATTTTGTACATTCCTATCTATTAACTAATGTGTAAATCAGGGATAGGTTCCATTATTTTTGAAAACCGCATAAAAAGAGACCTGAGAGTATATTGAAATAAATTGATCAAATGCACACCTATAAAAGCTTTATTAATTTTTGATGTGACGGATATTTGAAATGATAGAATTTATATTTGGCACCAATGGTGTTACTGCAAGATGGAGAACTGAATGTATTTCAAGCCAATATCGATGCCGTGTTTTGATTGCTGCGACAGATGAAAAGGCCTTTTTGCATAAATATGTTGTGGAGAATTGATTAAGAATTTTCATCACCTTTTCACTAATCAAAAGGTATTCTCTTTTTATAGAAAGCCAAAACTGAGGTCTTGATAAGGTAAATCAAATTTAACTTTGAGAGTGTGAGAGTTTGAAAGTTTGAAAGTTTGAAAGTTTGAGAATTTGAAAGTTTAAGAGTGAGAGTGAGAGTTTAACAAAGGGATCTATTATCCACATATTACCATATTTAGGATCTTCATTTTTTGGGTATTAATGATCAAAAGATTCTGTGAGTGATTCCAAGTGCTTTTGAACCAGGGTTTCCACTTGATAGTTGATATCATTCTTCCTCATATTATTTAAAATTTGAAAAAAAATGCAGATCGTCTTCAACCAAACGCGTTTGCCACAGTAATATGTATTAGAACATGCAATGCAACGAGATAGATGAAATCGATTTACGAGATTCAGATGATTTTTTTGTGGTGGTAGGATTGGAAAATTAAAATAATATCAGATTTCTCTGCGGACCATACATTACCGACCGCTGCCAAAGACCATATGCTCACGTTAATCCTTGAAGGGTTAATCTAACTGAAAATCTTAACAATATTACAATGTAAATGATTTTTATATTCCACAATTTAATAATAGTTGTAGCTTGTTAAGGTAAATGGATAAATCTAGACATCAATTTATATCTCAAGGCATACTTTATAATTGCAGGTTGAATTGCCGGATCAAGCTATACATTTGCTTTTTTCTGCTAACCGTTGGGAACTAGTTCCTACAATGATTTCCTTGCTCAATGAAGGGACAACACTCATCGTTGATAGATATGCATTTTCTGGTGTTGCGTTCACAGCTGCTAAAGGTGAATTTTTCTTTCATTTTTTTCAACTTTTTTTATGAAACTATTTTTGCCACAGATAAAAGTTTCATCAGACTTTTTAGCAGTCTGCTGTAATCTATACATTTATATACATTATAAATTGTCGTATCAAATATTTGAACCTTTGATCCTGCATCCGAATTGAACGAACACCTATGAGTTTTGACTGTATGGCATTTACCAATTAACATAATTGTAACATAACCCCTGTGTTGTTGCATTACATTCATATGTGGAAAAAAAGGAATTTGCCTTACGGTGGATATCGCAAGCTGTCTGTATTCTTTTAGTTTTAACATTTTCTATTCTCTACAATTAAGGTTATGATGTCGACCTGTGCAAGTCATCAGATGTTGGACTGCCGCAGCCTGATAAAGTTTTTCTTTTGACATTAACACCTGAAGAACAAGCTGCGAGAAAGGGCTTTGGAGAAGAGAGGTAAAAACATAAATTTATGAATTTTCAATACCCACCCCTTATCCTATTTGGGTTGATTTAAATTATTTGTTCAAAGACAGCATCAACTAGAGATCGAAAAAATTTAGTGTAATTTAATTGAATTGATCCTATAAATATTTAATTCTTACAGTCTTAACAACCAGTAGTGTTTCAAAGCAGTTTTACTCTTAAGATAATTTGTTTCCCTTTTTATTCATCTCATTGTCACAGACAATAACAATTGAGGTCTGTACACTGGGGCGCAATCGTGCAGGACTAGATGGCGTGCATCCGAGTGAGCCAGAAATGGTGTCAATGTAAATGCAGTCAAATATTAAAGAACCATATCCGAAAAATTACGCACACTGTCATGTAAAAGTCGAACCTCTTAACACTATACGTTCTATCGTGTTAATTAAATGTGCGAATGTTATTGCCCTGCATGTGTGTTATTGTCTAAAAATGTACTTATCGAATAAATGAATATTCCTTAAAATCTGACAGTTTTCGTTATACAGTTACAATGTGGGCATAAATAGTATTTAAATATGCCCGACAACCTTTTTTTTATCGCTGATTTGTTTTATTTTTATTTTCTATATTTTATGATGATCATGAAAATACATACCTCAAAAGAAATTTGCATTCTGCCTTATTAACTTATTCCAATTCATAATAGGAATTTCTATACCTACTAGATAATGTAAGCTAGTGGAAGATAAGATATCATTCGGTCCATAAAATACTGTCCAAATGAAACTATGATATCGGAATAAACAAGAAAAAATGTTTCTCAATTCATTAATTAAAGATAAGACTAGCGTTATCTGTATACGCTTCATCCAAAACCGCCATTTCTTTTTGCTCTACTTAAATATTTGCTTAGAATAAGCCTTCCTAAATAGATGACGCAGTGTCAATGTTTACTTAGAAGCACGAAACGATCCATGTCCTGCCGATTACGTACAGGCGATAACAATAAATCCACAATAAACGGAATTTTCCGTTACAAGCTTACAAAGTGTTAATAAAGGATAAACATGCTAATGCCATTCTCTCAAATTCTACATGTCTGAGTTTCCATATCCCAACCTTCAAGCACCTCTATGCCTCGCTCCTGTCAATATTTTATTGTTTAAAGCCGTTATGCTTCACAACACAGA